>ONZH01000146.1:0-86923 GCA_900303285.1 Rhinella marina | reverse complement strand
CATACAGCCCTACTCAGGAGTATCAGAGTAACTCCCTGGATGAACGACCTCTCCAGAAATCTAAAAATCAGTGTTGAGCGAAGCGAAGCATTCAAAGCGGAATTCAGTCCGAAGTTAAGAAAAGCGATTAGCAACTAATTCGAATTTCCTTGCGCTTCATGGTAACACATCAGTTTTTCCTAAAATGGCAGCTGCAGTGCAGCCAGCCAATCTGCAGGTAGCCCTCCCCTGTGATGTCCACCCCTATAAAACCATCATCCCGCATGGTCTCCGCCATTGTCCTGTCAGACGAGCATAGGGAGAGATCTGGTAAGTGTTGCTGAAATGATTAATAGAAGAATATTGGATAGGGAGAGTGCAGATGGAGTGCAAGGAGCCTGCAGAGAGAGAGAGAGCAGTGAGACTTATCTTGCATCAGTTTTATGTATTTATTCCTACATTTACTTATTCCTACAATACCAATAAGATGGAAGCATTTATTATTCCAGTGCCAGCATGCCAATACCATCCAGTCTGCACCCCTTAATGGGGCCAAGTCTCCATGTCTTGGAAAAGTCAGCAAGATGCAGAGAGTGAAGGAGCTGAATGTTCCTGATGACATATTTATCATCAGATTAGATGATGTGGAAAAGAAGGAAAAAAAAATGGCAGAAGAAGGTCTCCCACCTGTAGGGCAGGAGAGCGCTGGGGTTGGAGAAGTGGGTTTAGAGGCAAAACACTTGCAGGAGATTGCAGGCCAAAACAGCAAAAATATGCATATTGTGCCCCCACAAAACCAGCCAAACCCCATACCAGCAACAGCCCCTGTTAAAAGGTGCCACACAGCCATTAACAATGAAGAATGACTGTATAGTGCAGTCTTCATTATTACATGAAAGACAGCTGCATGGCTGCTCCATGTGGCCTTACCCTAAGGCAGAGTGGCCTTAGTAAACCTAATTTATAGGGATTTGGGAAAAATTAATTTGTAACAAATCAAATTTCTTAGCTAACTTCGGCAAAGTTGATAAATCTAAATATTCAAAATGTAACTCATCTCTAGTAATACGGTATAGTGCGGGGCTTACATACAGTGCCTTGCGAAAGTATTCAGCCCCCTGGAACTTTTCAACCTTTTGCCACATTTCAGGCTTCAAACAAAAAGATATAACATTTGACATTTTTGGTGAAGAATCATCAACAAGTGGGTCACAATTGTGAAGTGGAACGAAATTTATTGGATCATTTAAACTTGTTTTGTAATAAAACTGAAAAGTGGGGCGTGCAAAATTATTCGGCCCATTTACTTTCAGTCCAGAAGTTGATTGAGGATCTCTGAATGATCCAATGTTGTCCTAAATGACTGATGAAGATAAATAGAATCCACCTGTGTGTAATCAAGTCTCGGTATAAATGCACCTGCTCTGTGATAGTCTCAGGGTTCTGCATCATGAAGACCAAGGAACACACCAGGCAGGTCCCTGATACTGTTGTGGAGAAGTTTAAAGCTGGATTTGAATACCAAAAGATTTCCCAAGCTTTAAACATCCCAAGGAGCTCTGTGCAAGCGTCATATTGAAATGGAAGGAGTATCAGACCACTGCAAATCTACCAAGACCCGGCCGTCCCTCTAAACAAGGAGAAGACTGATCAGAGATGCAGTCAAGAGGCCCATGATCACTCTGGATGAACTGCAGAGATCTACAGCTGAGGTGGGAGAGTCTGTCCACAGGACAACAATCAGTCCAACACTTCACAAATCTGCCCTTTATGGAAGAGTGGCAAAAAGAAAGCCATTTCTCAAAGATATCCATAAAAAGTCTGGTTTACAGTTTGCCACAAGCCCCTGGGAGACACCAAACATGTGGAAGAAGGGGCTCTGCTCAGAGGAAACCAAAATCAGACTTTTTGTAAACAATGCAAAACGATATGTTTGGCGTAAAAGTAACACAGCTCATCCCCCTGAACACACCATCCCCACTGTCAGACATGGTGGTGGCAGCATCATGGTTTGGGCCTGCTTTTCATCAGCAGGGACAGGGAAGATGGTTAACATTGATGTGAAGATGGATGGAGACAAATACAGGACCATTCTGGATGAAAAGACCTGAGACTAGGACGGAGATTTATCTTTCAACAAGACAATGATCCCAAACATAAAGCAAAATCTACAATGGAATGGTTCAAAAATAAATGTATCCAGGTTATGAATGGCCGAGTCACAGTCCAGACCTGAATCCAATGGAGAAGATGTGGAAAGAGCTGAAAACTGCTGTTCACAAACGTCTCCATCCAACCTTAAAGAGCTCCAGCTGTTTTGGAAGGAAGAATGGGCAAGAATTTCAGTCTCTAGATGTGCAAAACTGATAGAGACATCCCCCAAGAGACCGCAGCTGTAATCGCAGCAAAAGGCGGCGCAAAGTATTAATGCAAGGGGACCGAATACTTTTGCACGCTTCACTATTCAGTTTTATTATTACAAAAAAGTTTAAATGATCTAATAAATTTCGTTCTACTTCACAATTGTGACCCACTTGTTGTTGATTCTTCACCAAAAATGTAAAATGTTATATCTTTTTGTTTGAAGCCTGAAATGTGGCAAAAGGTTGAAAAGTTCCAGGGGGCCGAATACTTTCGCAAGGCACTGTACTGATGACTTATCCTGAAGACAAGCCATTGATATCTGAGTACCAGAAAACCCCTTTAATGATTTCAGTACAAAGCATTTGTCCAACTTTTGTGACATGGCCTGTGTTTCAGTAATGGACAGAGGACAGACTCTCCTTATGAGACACGTGAGAACAAAGGACTATAGCATAGTCATAGACTATCTGAGGCGGTAAGGTCTTTCATTTGCAAAAACATAATTGCAGTGTGCACATGTTTAGGAAAAACAAGCTCCTGATGTGAGAAAGGAGGACGCACAACTGTAATGCAATAAACATGAATTTCCCCAACTGATAATTTTATCAGTATTCCAGTCAGTTAAAGGTGGGCCCAAAAGAAGTGGAGAGATAACATTTTGTAAAATGTTGTAACTAGAGATGAGTGAATCTTCTAAGATTTGCTTCGGCGAATATTCGCCGAATTTTTAAAAAGATTCGCCTCGGATAAGATTCGATTCGTTTCAAGTTGCGTTAAAAAAATTTCTGTTCTGCAAACTTTCCCGCAAATATGTACACAGTGCGTACGAATCTTTAGTTTATTATTGTCTATTATTGTCGAAGTACGCTACTTAAGTGAATACCTAGCATTAGCGTTCAAATTATATGATACGTACGTAGCGTTAGCGTACAAATATTTAAGAAGAATCTACCGAAGCGAATCTGAAAATATTCGGATTCGCTTCGGGGTAGAAAAAAACAAAAATTTGTATCGAATCTACGAAGCGGCGAATAGATTCCCTCATCTCTGGTTGTATCAAAGAAATTTGCACACTGCAGAACTGGACTTCACCTATAGCAGTCACCTTCCTTTAGTCCTAACAGTGGCTCTTGGTTCACACATAATCTCACGATTTACAGTAGAATGAACATCACACATGAACACACTTATCAACAATGGCAGAAAACAAAGCACTAAAAGAACCTAAAACCTGTTGATGACAGGAAGTGAATGCTGATGGTCACAGAAGTAGGAGATAATCCAGTGATGGAGTGGGTGGCAGATGTGTGGCATACAGTTAGAAGATGACGGTGAACAGAAACAGAGCAAATCTGATCTATTCTGACCCTATTTAAATACAAGGCAGCACATTAGCCAGAACAATACAGCAGCACAGAAGCAAATTCCAAACTAAGCAAAGACTGACTACACAGAACAAACACCAGAGTATAACAAGATACTGCAACGCGCCATCCCCCTAGAGCCCTATCGCGTCCCAGGTTTAGTGGAATGCTGAGTGGTGTGATGCAGCCTATATGTTTCACGGTGCTCCTACCTGGATACAGCGGGACCCCAGGCTTATGCTCAGCAGCAGATAAAGAATAATAGTTGCGTTAGGGGATGAAGAATATCTTGAGTCCAGACCTTGGTAAACTTTAACAGCAGATTTACTTGGGTAAACTTGTTTCCAGACTTTTCTTACATTCAGGCTTTCTCTTGGTTCCGGCAGGCTTTGGCATAAACTGGCAGGCAAACTTAGTAACTGTGCTTTCTCTCTTTTTCTGCTCTTTTTTTGCAGGAGTTCTTCTTTAACTTCCAGTCAAAGAAGAATTCCCTCATGTTGATATCTCTTATGGCAGCCAAAGAACAATTTCCTGTGGTCCCTATGGCTTCCAGACATCTGCTTCCATGGTCAGCAAAGCTTAGGCAACTCTGGCTAACATACGTAGGCACGTCAGGCTGTTAGCGTGCAACACCTTACTCCTCTCCTGTCCAGACTAGAAATCTCTAGAACTGCTGTCCTTCCCTACTGGTAGGAAGCAGGACTCACCCACTTCTGCCCAGAGGGGGGAGAATGGAATGGTGAGTTCTAGAGATGAGCGAGCACTAAAATGCTCGGATGCTCGTTATTCGAGTCGAATTTTTCCCGATGCTTGGGTGCTCGTTTCGAATAACAAACCCCATTGAAGTCAATGGGGGACTCGAGCATTTTTTGCAGGGGACCAAGGTTCTGCCTAGGGAAGGCTGGGTGAAAACCGGGAAACCTCAGAAAATGATGGAAACACCACGGAAATGGACAGGAAACAGCAGGGGAAGCATGCATGGATGCCTCTGAGGCTGCCTAATCCCATCATTACCCCAAATTCTCAGGCAACAGCCTGGTGGTGACCCTCAAGGCAATTGTGCTCACCCAGACCATAAAAATTTAGCGTGGCCCTGTATGGCTGTGACTACAGAGTGACCGAGTTACAGTGCAGGAGCAGGCGAAGCACATAAAAATTTAGCGTGACCCTGTATGGCTGTGAGTACAGAGTGACCGAGTTACAGTGCAGGAGCAGGCAAGCACATAAAAATTTATCGAGGCCCTGTATGGCTGTGACTACAGAGTGACCGAGTTACAGTGCAGGAGCAGGCAAAGCACATAAAACTTTATCGTGGCCCTGTATGGCTGTGACTACAGAGTGACCGAGTTACAGTGCAGGAGCAGGCGAAGCGCATAAAAATTTATTGTGGCCCTTAATGGCTGTGACTACAGAGTGACCGAGTTACAGTGCGGGAGCAGACAAAGCACATAAAAATTTATCATGGCCCTGTATGGCTGTGACAACAGAGTGACCGAGTTACAGTGCAGGAGCAGGCGAAGCACATAAAAATTTAGCGTGACCCTGTATGGCTGTGACTACAGAGTGACCGAGTTACAGTGCAGGAGCAGGTGAAGCACATAAAAAGTTATCGAAGCCCTGTATGGCTGTGACTACAGAGTGACCGAGTTACAGTGCAGGAGCAGGCGAAGCACATAAAAATTTATCGTGGCCCTGTATGGCTGTGACTACAGAGTGACCGAGTTACAGTGCAGGAGCAGGCGAAGCACCTAAAAATTTATCGTGACCCTGTATGGCTGTGACTACAGAGTGACCGAGTTACAGTGCAGGAGCAGGCGAAGCACATAAAAATTTATTGTGGCCCTGTATGGCTGTGACTACAGAGTGACCGAGTTACAGTGCGGGAGCAGGCGAAGCACATAAAAATGTATTGTGGCCCTGTATGGCTGTGACTACAGAGTGACCGAGTTACAGTGCAGGAGCAGGCGAAACACCTAAAAATTTAGCGTGACCCTGTGTGGCTGTGACTACAGAGTGACCGAGTTACAGTGCAGGAGCAGGCGAAGCACATAAAAATTTAGCGTGACCCTGTATGGCTGTGACTACAGAGTGACCGAGTTACAGTGCAGGAGCAGGCGAAGCACCTAAAAATTTATCGTGACCCTGTATGGCTGTGACTACAGAGTGACCGAGTTACAGTGCAGGAGCAGGCGAAGCACATAAAAATTTAGCGTGACCCTGTATGGCTGTGATTACAGAGTGACCGAGTTACAGTGCAGGAGCAGGCGAAGCACATAAAAATTTATCGAGGCCCTGAATGGCTGTGACTACAGAGTGACCGGGTTACAGTGCGAGAGCAGGCGAAGCACATAAAAATTTATCGTGGCCCTGTATGGCTGTGACAACAAAGTGACCGAGTTACAGTGCAGGAGCAGGCGAAGCACATAAAAATTTATCGTGACCCTGTATGGCTGTGACTACAGAGTGACCGAGTTACAGTGCAGGAGCAGGCGAAACACCTAAAAATTTAGCGTGACCCTGTGTGGCTGTGACTACAGAGTGACCGAGTTACAGTGCAGGAGCAGGCGAAGCACCTAAAAATTTATCGTGACCCTGTATGGCTGTGACTACAGAGTGACCGAGTTACAGTGCAGGAGCAGGCGAAGCACCTAAAAATTTATCGCTGCCCTGTATGGCTGTGACTACAGAGTCACCGAGTTACAGTGCGGAAGCAGGCGAAGCACATAAAAATTTGTCGTGGCCCTGTTTGGCTGTGACAACAGAGTGACCGAGTTACAATGCAGGAGCAGGCGAAGCACATAAAAATTTAGCCTGACCCTGTATGGCTGTGACTACAGAGTGACCGAGTTACAGTGCAGGAGCAGGCGAAGCACATAAAAATTTATCAAGGTCCTGTATGGCTGTGACAACAGAGTGACCGAGTTACAGTGAAGGAGCAGGCGAAGCATCTAGAAATTTAGCGTGACCCTGTATGGCTGTGACTACAGAGTGACCGAGTTACAGTGCAGGAGCAGGCGAAGCACATAAAAATTTATCGCTGTCCTGTATGGCTGTGACTACAGAGTCACCGAGTTACAGTGCGGAAGCAGGCGAAGCACATAAAAATTTATCGTGGCCCTGTATGGCTGTGACAACAGAGTGATCGAGTTACAATGCAGGAGCAGGTGAAGCACATAAAAATTTAGCGTG
The DNA here is from genome assembly GCA_900303285.1 of Rhinella marina. Taxonomy (NCBI): domain Eukaryota; kingdom Metazoa; phylum Chordata; class Amphibia; order Anura; family Bufonidae; genus Rhinella; species Rhinella marina. The sequence continues at coordinate 80,027 of ONZH01000146.1, read as the reverse complement.
ACCCTGTATGGCTGTGACTACAGAGTGAACGAGTTACAGTGCAGGAGCAGGCGAAGCATCTAAAAATTTAGCGTGACCCTGTATGGCTATGACTACAGAGTGACCGAGTTACAGTGCAGGAGCAGGCGAAGCACATAAAAATTTATCGTGGCCCTGTATGGCTGTGACTACAGAGTAACCGAGTTACAGTGCGGGAGCAGGCGAAGCACATAAAAATTTATCGTGGCCCTGTATGGCTGTGACAACAGAGTGACCGAGTTAGACTGAGGTAGCAGGTGAACCACCCAAAAATTTAGCCTGCCACAGCATGGTGGTGACACCACCAATGCCTTTGTCCGACTGAGATTGCAGTCAAATGGCTGTAGGTGAGCCTCCCAAAAAATTTTTTTTGAAGTTTGTGAAGTCGACCCTCTGAAAAAAATTTTTGTTTGTGTCTGTGGTTGACGATACTGAAAAGTGGTTTTAGAGTGTCTGTAGTTGACGCTCTGGAAAAATTGTTTGGAGAGAGGGCCTGTAGGTAGCCCTCCGGAAACATTGTCTTAAAAGAGTGCCAGTTGGCTCTCTAAAAAATTCCCTTTTGGGTCAGCGTTTGGCAATGAAGACAAGAAGGAGGAGGAGTAGAGAAGAGGAATCAGATACATAAAGAATCTTATTCTTTAGCTGCTTTCCCCCGGAGGAGATTTGAATTCCGGTGAAATCCAGGCTTTGTTCATTTTAATAAGTGTCAGCCTGTCAGCGCTGTCAGTTGACAGGCGTGTACGCTTATCGGTGATGACGCCACCCGCTGCACTGAATACCCGCTCTTACAACACGCTAGCGGCAGGGCAGGCCAGCACCTCCAAGGCGTACAGCGCCAGTTCAGGCCACGTGTCCAGCTTTGAAACACAGTAGTTGTATGGAGCAGAGTGATCGGTCCGGACGTTGGTATGGTCAGCTAGGTACTCCCTCACCATCTTTCTGTACAGCTCCTCCCTACTCTGCCTAGACTGGGGACAGGTGACAGTGTCTTGCTGGGGCGACATAAAACTGGCAAAGGCCATGGAGAGCGTTCCCCTGCCAGTGCTGGACAAGCTGCCTGCTCGCCTCCTCTCCCCCGCTACTTGGCCCACCGAACCACGCCCTCTGCCGCTAGCGGCGTCAGATGGGAAGGATCGTTTCAGCTTGTGCACCAGGGCCTGTTGATATTGATTCACTCTCATACTCCTTTCCTCTACAGGGATGAGAGTGGAAAGGTTCTGCTTGTACCGTGGGTCCAGGAGAATGAACACCCAGTAATCGGTGTTTGGAAAAATGCTTCTAACGCGAGGGTCACGGGATAGGCAGCCTAACATGAAGTCTGCCATGTGCGCCAGAGTCCCAACGCGCAAGAATTCCCTCTCCTCACTGGCCTGACTCTCCATTTCCTCCTCCTCCTCCTCCTCTTCAGCCCATACACGCTCAAGAGTTAAGAAGGACTGAGCATTGGTACCCTCTTCTGTCTCGCCAACATTCTCCTCCTCCTTATCCTCATCCCCCTCCTACAATACACGCTGAGAAACAGACCGGAGGGTGCTCTGGCTATCAAGCGACGTATCTTCTTCCCCCATCTCCTGTGGCAAGCGCAAAGCTTCTGACGTCATGCTGAGCAGTGAGTTTTTCAACAGGCAAAGCAGCCTGATGGTGAGGCTAATAATGGCGGCATCGCCGCTGACCATCTGTGTTGACTCCTCAAAGTTGGTCAACACCTGGCAGATATCAGACATCCACGTCCACTCCTCATTGTAGACTTGAGGAAGCTGACTGACCTGACTAGCAGTTCTGGTGGAAGTTGACATCTGGCAGTCTACAATCGCTCTGCGCTACTGGTAAACTCTGGATAACATGTTTAATGTCGAATTCCATCTCGTGGGCACATCGCACAACAGTCGGTGAGCTGGCAGTTGTAGGCGCCGCTGCGCTGCCCTGAGAGTGGCAGCATCTGTGCTTGACTTGCGGAAATGCGCACAGATGCGGCGCACCTTGGTGAGCAAATCTGACAAATTGGGGTATGTCTTGAGGAACCGCTAAACTATGAGATTGAACACGTGGGCCAGGCATGGCACATGTGTCAGTCTGCCGAGTTGCAGAGCCACCACCAGGTTACGCCCGTTGTCACACACAACCATGCCTGGCTTGAGGTTCAGCGGTGCCAACCACAGATCGGTCTGCGCCGTGATGCCCTGTAATAGCTCTTGGGCGGTGTGCCTTTTGTCACCTAAGCTCAGCAGTTTGAGCACTGCCTGCTGGCGCTTACCCACGGCACTGCTGCTGCGCCTAAAGCTACCGATTGAAGGTGCCGTGCCCACAGATGGTAATTCGGAGGAGGAGGGGTTGGAGAAAGAGGCATAGTACATCTGAGAGACCGTGACCGAGGTAGGCCCCGCAATCCTCGGTGTGGGCAGTACATGAGCGGCCCCAGGGTCAGACTCGGTCCCAGCCTCCACCAAGTTAACCCAATGTGCCGTCAGTGAGATATAGTGTCCCTGCCCGGCAGCACTTGTCCACGTGTCCGTGGTTAGGTGGACCTTATCACTAACCGCATTGGTCAGGGCACGGATGATGTTCTCTGACACGTGCTGGTGTAGGGCTGGGACAGTACATCGGGTAAAATAGTGGCGGCTGGGGACCAAGTACTGAGGGACAGCCACCGCCATCAGGTTGCGGAAAGCCTCAGTCTCTACCAGTCTATAGGGCAGCATCTCCAGGCTCATCAATTTGGAAATGTGGATGTTTAGGGCTTGTGCATGTGGGTGGCTGGAATTGTATTTGCGCTTGCGCTCAAATGTCTGCTGCAAAGACAGCTGAACGCTGCGCTGGGACACATTGGTGGAGGTTGAGGAGGATCATGGAGGTGAAGGGGTGGTTGTAGGGCGGGAGGCGCTCGTGCCGGGGTCCTGGGCGGGGGGTTGACTCGCCGAGCCAGCATGTGACACAGGGGAAGGGGCAGTGGTGTGACCTGCAGGCGGTGAACGGCCTTGGTTCCACTGAGTCGGGTGTTTAGCACTCATATGCCTGCGCATGCTGGTAGTGGTTAGGCTGGTAGTGGTGGCTCCCCTGCTGATCCTGGTGTGGCACAGGTTGCACACCACAGTCCGTCGGTCATCCTCACTTTCTTTAAAAAACCTCCAGACTTGCGAACATCTAGGCCTCGGCACGGGAGCTTGACTCCGTGAAACAGTTGCTGATCTACCTGCTCTGGCCCTGCTTCTCCCTCTGGCTACCCCACTGCCTCTTCCAACCTGTTCTGGTGCTGCACTTGCCTCCCTTTCAGAAGCACTGTCTTGAGTTGGATTACCAACCCAGCTCGGGTCAGTCACCTCATCATCCACCAGCTCTTCCTCCGATTCCTCACTCTGCTCCCCCCTCGGACTTACTGCCCTGACATCAATGTCACTGTCTGACAACCGTGTCTCATCATCATCATCATCATTATCATCCGACACCTCTTCACGCACTACTTGCACTAAGTCCACACTCTCATCACCCACAGACTGTGAAAGTTCTAAATTTTGGGCATCGGGACAGAGCAACTGCTCAGGTTGCTCTTGAGCAGTGGTTTGTGTCTCTGGGTAGGGTCCTGAAAAGAGTTCCTGTGAGTATGCCAGATCTGAATCCATATTTTCCGTGAGGGGGGCAGGCTAGGGGGAAGGAGGTTGAGCTGGAGTAGCCAGAGGTCTACTCCCTTGGCTAGCGTGGGTGGACTGCGTGGAAGACTGGGTGGTGGATAAATTACTGGACACATTGTCCGCTATCCACGTCATCACCTGTTCGCACTGTTGTGGTTTCAATAGTGGTGTACCACGTGACCCAGTAAGTTGCGAGATGAAGCTAGGGAGCGAAACTCTGCGGCGTTCCACTGCTCCCTCATCAGCATGCACAGTGTCACCCTGCCCAGGACCACGGCCTCTGCCCCCTACACTACTTGAACGTCCACGCCCTCGTCCTCGACCCTTAGCCCTTGGGTTCAACATTTTGTATATTCACCAAACTGTCGAGTTAATATCTGAGGCCAAAACCGTATTCAGTAGACAGTAGAATTACTATCTGAGGCAAAAAAATGTAGTCTTTAGACTCCAGCTATTGCACCGCAAACCACTCAATTTTGCACTGGACTGTAGTTTATATAACTGAGAATGAAAACGTATTGTCTAGACTGTGGCTAGTGTATCGCACACCTCACAATTGTTCACTGGACTGTAGTTTATATAACTGAGTGAAAAAAATTATTCTCTAGACTGCGGCTAGTGTATCGCACACCTCACAATTGTTCACTGGACTGTAGTTTATATAATTGAGTGAAAAAAATTATTCTCTAGACTGCGGCTAGTGTATCGCACACCTCACAATTGTTCACTGGACTGTAGTTTATATAATTGAGTGAAAAAAATTATTCTCTAGACTGCGGCTAGTGTATCGCACACCTCACAATTGTTCACTGGATTGTAGTTTATATAATTGAGTGAAAAAAACGTATTTTATAGACTGACGCTGCTGTACAGCACACCTCACAATTGTTCACTGGACTGTAGTTTATATAATTGAGTGAAAAAAATTATTCTCTAGACTGCGGCTAGTGTATCGCACACCTCACAATTGTTCACTGGACTGTAGTTTATATAATTGAGTGAAAAAAAATTATTCTCTAGACTGCGGCTAGTGTATCACACACCTCACAATTGTACACTGGACTGTAGTTTATATAATTGAGTGAAAAAAATTATTCTGTAGACTGCGGCTAGTGTATCACACACCTCACAATTGTTCACTGGACTGTAGTTTATATAATTGAGTGAAAAAAATTATTCTCTAGACTGTGGCTAGTGTATCGCACACCTCACAATTGTTCACTGGACTGTAGTTTATGTAATTGTGTGAAAAAAAAAATTATTCTCTAGACTGCGGCTAGTGTATCACACACCTCACAATTGTTTACTGGACTGTAGTTTATATAATTGAGTGAAAAAAAATTATTCTCTAGACTGCGGCTAGTGTATCGCACACCTCGCAATTGTTCACTGGACTGTAGTTTATATAATTGAGTGAAAAAAATTATTCGCTAGACTGCGGCTAGTGTATCGCACACCTCACAATTGTTCACTGGACTGTAGTTTATATAATTGAGTGAAAAAAACGTATTCTCTAGACTGTGACTAGTGTATCGCACACCTCACAATTGTTCACTGGACTGTAGTTTATATAATTGAGTGAAAAAAACGTATTCTCTAGACTGCGGCTAGTGTATCGCACACCTCACAATTGTTTACTGGACTGTAGTTTATATAACTGAGTGACAAAACGTATTCCCTAGACTGCACTACAGATCCCAGCAAGCCAAGGTACAGCAGCAGCAAAAATGAGTACTGAGAGGACTTTGGGCAATTTCATTGGGGTCTGTGTGGACCATGTGCTGTCCCCTTTCTGCCACCAGTGCACAGTGTGCAGCCAAGATGGCGGTAGCTGCACTACAAGTCCCAGTCAGTAGACGAGAGGAGGACAAAAAAAAATGTCGTTGTAGCCCTTAGAAGGAGCGTTGGGTTCTTTGTGGATGATTCCTGCCTAACCAGATTCTAATTTCACGCCCTAAGGCTAGGGCTAAACGGCGACAGTTTTCGCGCGTCACCCGTCGCAGCCAGGATGCCTGAGTAGCGGAGATCCCATAGAGATGAATGGGATCGCCGCAGCAGTCGCAAGAAATCCAAACAGTGTGCAGCCAAGATGGCGGTAGCTGCACTACAAGTCCCAGCCAGCAGCCAGGAGGAGACCAAAAAAAAAAACGTGCTTGTAGCCCTAAGAAGAGCTGTTGGGTTCTTTGTGGGTGATTCCTGCCTAACCAACAACTAAATTCAGGCCCTAACACTCTCCCTGACAGACAGCAGCTCTATCCCTAATCTCATGCAAACGGCGAATGACGCGAGCAGCGCGGGACCAGATTCTTATATTCCCAGGTCATCTCATCTGGCCAGCCAATCCCTGCTATCGACTTGTAGGGGCCCCACGTGATGCTAGGAGGTACCAAAGACTCTCCTGCATGTTGATTGGCTGAAAAAAGGCAGCTAACATACAGGAAGAGGAAGTTGCCATTTTCTCGAGGATCGCGATATGCTCGTCCGAGTAGCGAGCATATGCGAATACCCTAATGCTCGAACGAGCACCAAGCTCGGACGAGCATGTTCGCTCATCTCTAGTGAGTTCCATTCTCTCTAAGTATAGCTCTGCCATTTACACTGCCACCGCTGGTGGACCAGATATATTGCATGTAATAACACTCAGCTACATAATAATCATATTATTGCACAATGTAAAGGACCTGGAAAGAAACACACATGATGGCATATATGTTAGCCTATTAGAGACAGTAGCAGGGTGCAGGAATGGTAACACCACTCCAGGGTGTTACAATACATTTGTGGAATTAGAGATCACAAAATACAAAAAAAGTGCAAATTATCTGGAAGGGAATGCTGTACCTGCCAACCGAAATGGAGTAAGGCCTGGAAATATAAAGGCTAGACAATCAGCAACTCCATCCTAATCAACCAAGCAAGGTTTGAGGATAACCAAATCCAGATTCAGATGCATGGAAGTTGCGTAGCAACTGCCCAAACAAAATAGTAACTAGGTGAATATTATGTTATTTGGTACAAATGTAAAAGGCACTGCTGATAGAGTTCAGATGTCACGGCTGCAGCTAAAACAATGTATGACTGGCTGCAACCTAAAGAAAAGGACGGAATGGCCGGGCTGGATCGGAGGGGGCGGAGAAAATAAGTATAATTTTGTTTATTCATTTATCAGCCTGCCCGCAGTGTCCCGAAATAAAAGAACTTGGACAACCCTTTTAAACTACCAGTTATTTGTATTATCTACTGTATATCTCGTCCAGATAAAATTTAGGATTATGGTCATTTAAAGTTAGATGTGCAGCCAGCCAGGTACAAAGTCCCACATGAGGATTCTCCAGTAAGATCTAGCACCTGGTAATGTGTAACCGGGGACAGGGCTGAGGTTGAAGCATCTCCATGGGAAATAATGATTCCGATTAAACGATTCATGATATAGAAGACAAGAGTATAAATACCGCCACCTCTCCGAACAGCGGCACAAGGAACCAGACTGACCGGACCTGAGCTGTAATCCCACCACCAGGTATACCTGTGCAAATGCATCATCACTGTGAGTATACAGCGCGTGTATGACATATGCATGTGGGACCTACAGTAACCTACCACTTAAAGTCAGATAAAGATGGCATTTCTTATCACCCGATCACGGTACTGAAGCATTATCGGACTGGGGGGGCCCACCAGTAGAATTAACTCCAGGGACCAAGACTATGGTTAAATACAAATATTGCCTGTTCATTTATTTTATTTTTTTAATTTCCGGAGCCATCACTTTTTTCACAACTTTTTTTTTTTTTTAACATATAAAGGCATTTATTTCAATAGCACCATATGAAGTTACATATTATTTTTAGGCCAATTTCACACTTGAGTTATTTGGTCAATTATTCCCATCAAGTAAGGGCATGTTCACACGGCCGTCGGATGGCCGTGCCCTTGCTGTGGACCGCAAATTGTGGTCTGCAAAGCACGGGCACCTACCGTGGTGCTTCTGCATGCGGATCGCGGACCCATTTAATTCAATGGGGTCGGCAAACCACTGTTCGACAAGTTCTCTTTTTTTGTGGTGCGGAGACACGGACCGGAACACCAGGGAAGCATTCCTTAGTGCTTCCGTGGGGTTCCGATCTGTACCTGCATTCCACATCGCATCTTCGCGATTGCGGACCCCTTCAATTGTATGCAGGCCGCAACATGGCCACGGCGGGACAACGGCTGGGTGAACAAGCCCTAATTGTGAGCCAAAACCAGTAGTGAAGCCTCCACAGAGAACAGGTATAAGGGAAAGATCTGCTCCTGTTCTGTGTTTTTACCCGCACCTGGTTTTGTCTCACAATAACTGATGGGAATATCTGAAGTGTGACCTGAGCCTCAATCATTTTTCTTGTATAACGCACTCAAGTATTTCTATTTGCCGTCAGTGTTAGGCCAGGTTCACATCACCGTTTAGCTTTCAGCTCTTCTGATTAATCAGAAGAACAGAAAAAAAGGATCCTTTACTGTGAGCATCAGTTCGCACTTAAAATAACTGAGACGTCTTTTTTTCAGCATCAGTTCGGCTAGGTTCACACTAACGTTTTGAGATCTGGCATTGCTGGAAGCAACCGAATAGCCCTCCTGCCCCACTTTCTTTATTGGGGACTGGTGGAGATACGGCTGCAACCCAGCAAATATGCAGAGAATCAGCCGGATGAAAACCAATGGCTGCAGTGGTTTTCCTTCATCCGCTTCTCGGCATGTTTGCTGAGTTGCGACCAGATTTCCGCGGGTCTCCATCATAGTGAATGGGTTTGGCGGGTATCGGGTAACGTCTGGCAGTGCCAGATCCAGACATCTCCGGCCAGCTACTCCCTGTCGGACCAGCCTGCCGGAGATGCCAAACACTAGTGCGAAACCAGCGTTATGATCAGTTTGTGTCAAAACTGAGCAAAAATGATGCTCAAAATAAAGGATCCGTTTTTTATTTTTTGATGGATCTGAGAAACCGAAAGCTAAAAACGGAGATGTGAACCTGTTTGGGTGATTTTACAATTTCACACACAGTTTTTTCTTTTAGACAAAAAGACACTGTTTTTGTGGCAGTTTATGATGCAGTTTTTTTGAGCCAAAGCCAGGCGAGCATCCAGGAGGAAAGAGAAGTCCTTCCTTTATATTTCTCATTCTCCTCCGATCCATTTCTGTCTTTGGCTCAAAAATAACCAAACAATGCTGTGTGTGACACCACCCTAACACGGACAGGTAATGTCTAGCCTCCTTCCTCTGTCAAACTCCTTATGTGCCATAGTCATTATTGACTGTAGCGTCTGAGGGGGTTAAACAACCAGGATGTGGAATGCTGGCTGTATAATATGGCCGGCAACAGACCTAATGATACGATGTACCTGCAGACCATGACCAATGACAAACTATTATGTTGTAGGTTGGGAAGAGGCAAGAATGGAAGGAGATCTGTAGCTCCCCAGCTGTAAGAAAAACTACAACTCCCTGCAGATCCAACAAGTCTGCAGCTGGCAGGACATACTGGGAACTGCTGTTCCAGAAGAAAGGGAGGGAGGGGGAATTGGAACAATGTATGTAGTCAGGGTCAGATTTAAGGGGTTCTGCACCTTTGGGAAAGGGGGTGGTGGTTAACAAAGTCCACCTCTTTGGCAGACCTGCAGAGGGAAGCTTACTTACCTGCTTCCCAACTCCTTCTCTTCCCGGCCTCAGCTTCTCCACTCGGCTTGCAGTATGTAAACTCTTGTTTTGACGCCTCTGCAGCCAACTGCTGGCCGCAGTGGTCACCTGCCCCCTTGCATCACGGGCGTCAAAACAGAACTTGACATCCTCGGAGCCGAGTGGAGAAGTCGACGCCGAGAAGTGAAGGAGTCGGGAGCCAGAGCCGGGAAGCAGGTAAGTACAGTATGCTCTCTTTCACACATTTTCCAAAAGGGTGCACAACCCCTTTAAGGTTGGTTTAGGCCCCACCAGCTTCAACAGATCACAAAACGACTGAATTATAAGGATAAAACAATGATGATTGCATCCTATTACATTGCTGGGCCAATCACAATTAAGATTTGTGAACATTTTACTTACGTCCTTACGTGGGATAGGTTTACTTACTATACTATACAATTTTTCTCCCTAAGCAATCGTACAGACAGAACTGTAATGAATCTGGTACATAATATACCTTCTCCTATAGAGGTAACCTATGTGGAAATATACTTGTCTATCATTTTACAAGGCCCACTTTCCACAAGGGCTATTAAGGAACGCCTTCACACACAGCAGATTTCGTCGCAGAAAATTCCACGACTGAAAATCAGTTCTTTTCACCTTAATGGGGCTTGCAGAAATCCATGCGATTGCTTCCCCTTTCAAATGAATGGATCTGATTTTCAGTCACGGAATTTTCTGCCGCGTTTGATGGCGCCCTAGTGCAGAAATCGGCTTCTGGTCCCCACATTATATGGAACCTTTAAGCAGAATGATATTGTTCACTTTATCCAGTAAAAAGCACATAAAAAGCAAAAGAGTTAAATATATTTACTATGATACCAGCGACTATAATTTAAAACGATCTTTCATCATACCATGCTTTCATACAAGTAGATGTCGGCTCTACCATTATCTAAGGCTTCTTTCACAGTTGCAGTATGGTTTGGGAAGGTTTTGCCGCTGTTTTTGTTCCGCCAAATCCTGGCATATTTGTCGGGTAGCGGCCAGATCTCTGACGGACCCCATTACCCCATGACAGATCCAGAGAGCTCCCGCCGGCCATTCTCTGCAGGAACTAGTGTGAGAGAGAGAGAGAGACACCTTGTGAGCTTGGACAAGAGGGTCTCACTCGCATCTCCATTTTACATGTGGGATGGGGCTGAGGTCAAAGCAGGGGGTGAACCACCAATGAGGCCAGGTGAGGCGCTTGCCTCAGGCAGCACCAGGTAGGGACAGCCAAATGGCCATGGGGAAAAGGGAAGGGGTTAGGTTAAGAAATTGGCATGGGGGGGGGGGGGCACCGTTTCAGTTTTCGCCTCAGGAAGCAGAAAGGCTAGGTACACCCCTGGGTCAAGGGCTAGGCAAGTTCTTCCACACTAAGACATTTACTAAGCCCTTTAGGCCACTATTGTGCATGCCATACCTGCGCCATAATTCGTGACTTTTTGGGTTTGTCGACACGTTTCTGGTGAGAAAAGGGGGTGGGGTGATTTTGACTATAATGCCAGAAACTGGTGTAAGTTAACTGTAACTGAAGTCTGCACCGTCCTCAGGAGGGCGCAGTCTTCAGTTTTTGGAGCAGGGCAGAGATGCCTTTTTTTCACGCATCAATTCAGCGTTGCATGAAAAACTCAGCATGTTCCCTGGCCCCATAGAAGTGAATGGGGCTTCAGTGAAAAACGCATTGTATCCTGAAGAGAGTTCGGATACAATCCGTTTTTCACTGATGGTTGCTAAGAGATGCTGTTTGTAAACCTTCAGTTTTTTATCACGCGCTTGAAAAACGCATCAAAACGAATTGCACCTGCGGGGAAAAAGTTAACCACTGAATACAATGGCAGACGAAACTGACTGAAATTGCTTGCTAAATGGTGCGAGTTTTCCTAAACGCATCCGGACCTAATCCGTCACGCTCGTGTGAAAGAGGCCTAATCTTACTTTCCTTCTCTATAAATGACCGTTTTCTCCTCGACTCTCCTCCTTGTGTACGGTATACGAGAAGCTCGGCTGTTCAGTAATATATGATAATTAAAGATTGAGTCTCTTCAATAATTACATTTAACCTCTTAGTAACCAGCCTGTTTGAGGCTTTAATTACTAGGATTTTTTTTTTCATTGTCCCCTTCCCAGAGCTATAACATTTTTATTTTTCCCTCTGTGCAGCCGTCTGAGGGCTTGTTTTTTGCAGGACAAGTTGAAGTTTTGATGGTGTCATTTTGGGGTACACCTAAAGAAGAACTTCCACAAAAAATTGTATCCTCTGTCCTGCTAGAAAGATACATGATGTAATGTGTAGTGAATTTCATTTTCTTACCAGTGTCTGTATTTGTGAGTTATATCTCCCTGATGTGTCTCATCTGTGTCATGTGACCAGCAATCAGACTCACCAACTCACACAGCATCTTATGTGTGGACAGGAAGTCTATTTCTCTATGCATCCTCACTCTGAGTCTCATAGGAATAAATAGAGAAGTAACTGACTTCCTGTCCTGGGTCAGTTGGAGGTCAGAGAGTTACAATTAGAAAGGAGGAGATAACTCACAGATACAGTCCCTGATAAGAAGATTGCATTCACTACACATTATATCATGCAGCTTTCTAACAGGTCAGAGAATAACATTTTTTGCGGGAGTTCTACTTTAACTTACTGATTAACTTTTATTAACTCTTTCCGGGAAGGAGATGGAAAAAAAACAGCAATACTGCCACTGAGTTTTTACGTTATAAATTTAGTGAAGTTCATATTCCGACTTAACTAACACAATACCTTTATTTACAACAATACCAAATATATGGGGTCATTTATCAAACTGGTGTAAAGTTTGTTGAATAAAAAGCCTTTTTTTCTACGGAGTTGTGTGAATGCTTGATTTTTGCAGGACAATGTGTACTTTTCATTAGTGTACTTCTGGCCTATATACTTTTTGATCTGTATTTTTTGTGGCGATTAAGAAAAAAAGCAGCAATTCTGGCATTGCTTTCAGTTGTTGTTTTTTTGTTTTGTTTTGTTTTTACGGTGTTCACCATACAGGATAAATGACATGATAATTGCGTGGTGCAGGTCATTACGGATGCAGTGATTGTGTGTCATTACGGATGCAGTGATACCAAATGTGTGGAGACTTCAATTTTGGAATTTGTTCCATTGAAATATTATGCATTACATACAATTGTGCCATTTATAAGTGGAATATCTGAGGCTGTATATGAGGGACTATTTTCTATGCGATGGACAAAGGGGTTAACAAGAGCTGACTACAATGCGCTCCTGGGACATGCAAATGCTTGACGGTCATCTGTGATGTGCTACTGTCCACCCACAAAATTACACTGGAGAGCAGGGATTTTTGCATTGATGTAGTTACAATAGTGGAGGCCATTACACCATTATCATCATTTCATCACAGACCGGTAGAGCATAGAACCTAGGCTGTTCCCAACATCTGTTCCCCTCCATCCTCAATTCTTCAATGCTGGACCATGTCTAGAGTAAACACCATCTTTCTGTTCTAGCATTGAAATCACCTTACTGTAGACCTTGAATACACTATGTAGGTTCAGGCCCCTTCTGACCAGGCATGGCTACTGATGGGATGATGTGTTCACATTGCCTATATCATGGGAGGAAGTCGCGAATGGAATGTCGGGGATCCAAGGGCTCACTCACACTCACAAGGGTTTGATTACTCAATTGAACCAACCTTTTTACAAATGAGGATACAACTGTAAGCCAACTGTTATTTTATCAACCAGTTCATCTCACCCTTGGTGTTAACATTCCTTTTGTCAAAATTTTGAGCCCATAGACATTGCCTGTGTCCACTGACAGTATCAGGCTATGTCGGGACACGGGGAATAGTAACTCCCACTTGGCACTTAAGCCTGGGCTACAAAAACTTTCTGTATACTGTTTATAGAAAACAAGCATTTTCTAAAACAGACGTGAGGAGAGATGACAGATCCTCTATAAAGCCAGTGTCTCACAGGTGATGCCTTCTCTGATTGTATTCATTATTTTGCCTTTTCTTCTTTATCAGGCCCAGACCACCATGACTACTTTTTCTGAACACTGCAGAAGTTACTGCTGAGACAACTTTGATACCTCACGTCTAAATCATCTAAATCAACAAAAATAAATTCAGGCCCCAGACCAACCCCAAGAATAAATACAGAAGGGGGGCGATAATTAAGCTCAGTATTTTTTCTTATGAGATTTTAGGTGTCTGTGTACCACAAAATTAAATCTATGAATCTATAAATGTATAAGCAACTTTTTCTATAAAAATGGCATGCACCTTGATCATTACCCCCATAAGCCCAAGACAAAATCCCCTAAGCAAACACTGACCCCAGACCCCTAAAGTATTATAGTCCTCAGTGGAGGTGTAGCTAGGTTTTCCTGCACCTAGGGCAAAGATTCCCACATACCATCAGAAAAATGGATAATATTAGTAGTGTATGTAGCTCCACTCAATATATAACAATACTCACCCATTCCCCTTAGGATTATGGGTGAATAGCTGTCATGAACTTACCTGTCCGGGCTCCAGCGCTGCGGTCTCTGCAGGCTTTGGCTGCGTCGGGTGAGAAGTGCTGCCAGGCCACGCCCCTTGGTGACACAATACTCTGTTTCTCCCTGTAGCGTGCGTGCACTGGGAGAGATTGGCAGATTGTATCCTGTCCTATGGAGTGCCAAGTCCATGGAGCTATCAGGTTCTGACCCAGGGACTCTGTGCTCTATTTAAATTCCCTCCAGGCCATACATCTTTGCCACTGGCAGTCTCTCACTCACTAGTTGTGTTCCTGGTTGTGTATTTTTGGATTACTTGTGTTCTGACCTCAGCTTGGTTTTTTGAATACTCTCTGTCTCTCAATTTGGTACTTTGTTGTCCTCTTGGTTCTGGCCTGTTGTGTCTTGTTTTGTCCCTTGGTGTTGTTTGTCTCGCACTTTAGCAGAGTAGGGACCAGATGGGGACTTGCTACCTAGAACTTGCAATGCAAGTAGGCTGGGGAAGCGGCTGAGGTTCCAGTTAGGGCTCACTGTCCGTGTCTGTCCCTATCTACTTACATTACAATGGATTGAAACATAACTTTTAATAATATCTTTACGAATATTTTAAGAAAAAAATATTACATTCAAAAACACAAAATGCACCCTAAGTGAACTACCAAATTCTTTCGTTCTGTATTGATGGAATTTTTCTGTTCAACTTTTTTTTATTCCTTCGATAACTTAAGAAACAAAAACTTCATTATTCTTATTCTTACCTTTGTGAATTTGTCCAGTTTCTCACCTTTGGTTCAAATTCCATCTCTCTATTGTATTCAGTGACAAAGAATATAATGAAAAACAAAAACATTCCGTTGAAATGAATAGAATTCTTATAAATTCCCAGATTACGGTTTCTTCCGGTTATCAGGTTTTCACTCTTTGACTTCAAAGGGGAAAAACACGGCCACAAAGAAAAGAGTTGGCAAAGGATTAGGGGACTTACATTCAGACAGTATGTGCGGTCCATGTGGGCTGCTGGTACAAAGCAATGTGCAGACAGGCTCAAAAAATGTGAACAGCAAGACAGGTGTCATTTCAGTTGGATTCGAAAAGGCCACTTATGGCCAAAATAATCATCTCTCCCATGGGTATCCATCTCTTCCCTAATCTAGTTGGGCCCAGCTCCACTTAGCTATGGGTGCCCCAACTTCAGGGATCTCAGGGTCAGACAATTGTCACCACCTCTGCCGGACTGGCATGAAATGAGCCCAAAAATCTGTGCCCCCCACCAGGTCACCAGAACTAACACCTGCACTGCTCCTATCAATCATGGCCAATATGGTGTACCACACTGCCCTCACCAACACATCAATCTCTAACCTCCCATCCCCACAGCTGCAGGGTACTGCCGGCTTCTAAACAGCTCTACAGTAGTGATGCAATCATCCAAAACATCACAATAAAGTATAACACTCTTAAAGTGATGAAGACTATTTAAAAGAATCCATTTAAAAGAATCCATTAGTAAGATGTGAATAATCTTTTTCCCACCTTACCAATCCATATTATACAGATATATACATATAAATCCCTCCTAAGGAGGACACATCCCATGTAATACTGCACCAAAGTACACAATTACAGTCTCCTAAAGGCACAATACGCTTAATGGTTGCAAATCTCTTTAAGGGCACAGCAAACTTAGCAGCTCTCTTATATATAGTCCATAAGTACTAGTCCTAAGGGGAACCTCCACACTACAGGAGCAATGTCAGGCCCCCAGTTGTCCAGCTCTATTATTATTATTTATTATTATTAAAGCGCCATACATTCCATAGCGCTGTACATATGAAAAGGGGTTTATAATATATAATACAGACAATTGCACTAAGCATGAACAGGACGAGTTACAGACTGGTACAGAAGGAGGGAGGGCCCTGCCCGTGAGGGTTTACAATCTATATGGTATGAGAGAAGGACACAGTAGGTGAGGGTAGAGCTGGTCATGGCAGTGTAGAGGCAGCAGGGTCACTGGTTGTAGACTTGTCTGAAGAGATAGGTTTTCAGGTTTCTTTTGAAGGTTTCCACTGTAGGTGAGAGTCTGATATGTTGGGGCAAAGGGTTCCAGAGTATGGGGGATACACGGGAGAAATCTTGGAGGCGATTGAGGGAAGAGGTGATAAGAGGGGAGGAGAGAAGGAGATTTTGTGAGGGTCGGAGATTACGTGTGGGGATGTATCGGGAAAGTAGCTCTGAGATGTAGGGAGAGGATAGGTTGTGGACGGCCTTGTATGTATTTGTTAGTATTTTTAACTAAATTTGCTGGGAAATGGGGAGCCAGTGAAGGGATTGGCAGAGGGGAGAGGCAGAGGAGTAACGGGGGGAGAGGTGGAATAGTCAGGCAGCAGGGTTGAGGATAGATTGGATTATTGGTTACTCTATTATATGAGCTCATACTTCTTGTTGGCATAATGATATGACATATGCTTCTGTCTCCGCTATATTATATATCATCCAGGACAGTGTTTAAACCAAAAAAAATATTACTATCACAATACACTAATGAACCTCTTTGTTCTCTTTTTGAATACTGAAGCATGAAAATCCTTGAAGAAAAGAACATGGATAGCTCATCGATACTCCGAAGCAACATGACCCAAGTGGCCTTCCTGTATGGCAAGCTCATAGAGTACACAGTGTTCGCTTTAATATTCTTGGTCTTATTGGGGGTTATGGTCTTTACTTTCTTTATCATAATAACACTGAATGTCTTCTTCACAACCCCACACATCCAAGACAGTGCTCGATATGTCCTCTTCGTCTACATGCTCATGAATGATACCGTCTTTCTCATCTTGGGGTTCTATTTTTTGCTGACAACTGTCTATAAATTAGACATTCCTGTACCTCTATGTTACGTCTTGTACATCTTCTCCTCAATGACTTTTAGAATTACCCCTTACAACTTGGGTGCCATGGCTCTAGAACAATACGTGGCTATTTGTCACCCACTACGACATGTGGAGCTCTGCACAGCCTATAGAGCTCATATGGCCTTCATCATCATATGTTCCTTGGTGACCATACCATATGCAGTTGAACTGTTTGTCATTCTTTCCTCAATGACTAATATATTCAATCTCTATATCATATGTAGGCAGGAATTGCTGATAGTAAATGCCATCCAGAATGTTATAAGATCATTCAATCTAATCCTGTGCTTCTCCTTGGTGGTAACTGTCATTCTAGTCACCTACTGTAAGATCATGCTGGTTGCTCGTAGATTAAGTTCTCGGTCATCTTCTGCTTCCAAAGCTGGGAAAACCATCATGCTCCACGCTTTTCAGTTGCTTCTATGCATGGTTTCCGTATTGTCCCAATTAACAGAATATCTTCCAATCAAACAAACTGGAATTATGCCCTTTACAAACTTTTTGGCATTTACTTGCACGCCAAGATTACTCAGTCCCTTGATTTATGGGTTCCGTGATGAAACTTTGAGAGAACATATGAAAAGGTCTTTATTACATTTCTCTCCTGTTTTTTTTTTGTAAAAAATAAGGGGGGGGTCTCCTGATGACTAGAAATGTGGGAATCTTTTTTTACACTTTACTTGTTATCAGAACTTGAAGTAACAGAGCTTAGAAATGAAGCTCCTTATCTACGTAATCCTCTGTGACAAAACTTTGTGTTGTATGACTTTGGCAGTAAGTAGTGGTCGCATTTCCTAGAGTTTCCTTTACGGCCAACTGAGACTTTACAGATTGACATCTGTGTATTGTCTTCAATAAATTTTCACCTATTTGAGCATCACTTTCTGAGTGTCGGGTTCCTATTGAGAATTGTGACAATGTCACGAAAGGGAGCAAGTGAGCACCGAGAGTCCACCCACACCGCTGTTCCTGTCTGATTGCACGACCTGCCCTAAGTAGCGGTCCACAACTGGATGGTGGTCCCTAACTTAGCTAAGTGCAGGGCCGTGAAGGGAAGGGGGAAATGGGAGACAAATAGCAAACAATAGAAAGAACAACACAGAAACGTAACATTACCAAGCCGAGGTCCAATACCGAGAAGACGATCAAATCCAAATCAGAGACACAAACCAGAATCAGGGGAAGCCGAAAGTCAAAAAGCCAAGAGGTAGCGTCAGTCAAAAGGGAAAAACAAGATCAGGGTCAAGGTAGACAAGCTGAGGTTAAGCACAGGTATAATGAGTACAAAAAGTAGCTAGTGTGGCAATTTCGGAAGAAAAACCAATCACAGGCAATCTGTGGCCAGCAGGCTGCCTGTTAAAATAGGGTAAACTGAGGGGTTACATGATGTTGGCCACCCACATCATGACCAGTATAGTTACTGAGCACCGACTCCTCTAGGTCGGCACTCAACCCCTGCTCGTTGTCAAGGGGATGAGGATGCCGGCCACGCTGAAGGGAACCAAGCCACCTGTCTCCTGAAAGTCTCCTTTCTGCCACCTGTAGCCATGGAGACAAGGATGCCGGCCGTGCACGTCACTGGCTCCTCTCTCCACCTCCTCACTGGGATGCCGGTGGCACTGCAAGGAGGGAGCGTGCCGCCGGCTCCCTGTGTACGCACTATTCAATCCTAAAAGGGTTTTCCAGGGTTGTCCACTGGATATGTCATCAGTATCTGATTGGTGGGGGTCCAACACCTCGATGATATGCTGCTTCAGAAGGTACTGGTGCTCTCAGTAGTTCATCCGCTTTCTCTCAGCTTTGGCTAGGCCAAGTGATGTCAAATTCATCAGTCACATGGCCTAGGCACAACTAAGTCCCATTGAAATAAAAGGGGCTAAGCTGTGATACCAAGCACAGCCGCTATACTATTTATGATGCAATGCTTGGTGAGCTGAGAGAAGGCTGCGGCCGACACTTTCTCAAACAGCTGATCGTGACCCCCACTGATCAGATACTGATGAACTATCCAGAGGACAGGTCATCAGTTATAAAACCCTGGAAAACCCCTTTAATGTGTTCATGCAGATCTATAGATCCAGAAGAGGGACAATTCAAGAGTAAAGTGGATTTGGTTAAACAATAGGAACATCCTTCAAAAACTCTTGGGTGTTATCCATTGTCCCTTAAAAACACTCAAGCTAGTACATAGACATAGGTTCAACATTACTCAAATTCCCCAAGGGTGCATTTACATGGTGCGTTTTTTTGTACAGTTTGCAAGAATCGAATCAAATCGAAGTTTAACATGTGAACATGTAGGAGTTGTAGACATCCTGGAGTGTCCGTGTGTCCTCCAGCACATTGGTCGGACAATGAGGAAATTAAAAACCAAAAATAAAAGAGTCCAAGAGCACATCATAATATATTTTAAAACGGGTTTGGAGTCACACAGTAAGTTATGACATTTCAAAAAATGTCATGGTATGAACCCAAGAGGTCTTATCTTCACAGGAGTGGAGCTGGTGAAAAGTAAGTGGAGAGGTGGTGATCTTATTAAAAATAAAAAAGAGGTCGAGTGGATTTACGATCTCAACACCCTGCAACCCATGGGTGTAAATATCGAGCTGTCTTGTTGTGTTAAATCATTTTCCAGAGACAGGACTATAGCTAGAAAAAAAAAAGTTAGAAAAAATACTTTTAGCTTATACATTTCTTCTGCAGGATTTATATTATATTTATTTATATATTTTTTATATTTCCTCTATAGGATATTCATAAGGGATGACTAGTTGTTAGGTTATTGGAGTGAGGGAGAAATGAACGAAAAGAAATGGAGTAATTTTATTGCATCATATGTAGTAAAGGGGATCCCGTTGCTGATTGGATAAAATAGTCATGTGACTCCATTCATGACTGGAGCGGACTCTTCATTCAAGAAAGTTGTAAAACTGGTTGTAAGAGGAAAAAGAAACTGTATATGTCTGGAATACAAAATAGCAGCCAGTTCAATTGCAATTTAGGGTAGGTTCACGTCATGTTTTTCCTATCCTTTTAATGTATACAAAAAACGTGGCATCCGTTCACCATAGAGTTCCATTGTAAAGAAAAAAAAAAAGTATACATTTTTGTTTACGTTTTTTTACCGGTCTGCATAGGATACAAGAACGTGGTGTGCCGCATTTTTGTATCCTTTTTTGTTTTTGTAGTGTATACGTCAAACGGAGGCATGAAACGTGATGTGAACCCAGCCTTATGTGTATGATTAATGATACGGTATATTGTATTTGAGAGAAGAAGGTGTGACCAATTGGTGGGGACAGTATAAGTGCCACCCACGTTTGACCGTTAGTTTAGTTTCTGTCCCTGATGAAGCGGAGTGAAACCCGGGTCGGACAAGTCTACGAGTAGTGTTGAGCGAATTGAAGTTCATGAAGTGTACTTGGATCTGAATTTCAGGAAAAATCTGATTCGCCATTGAATCAGACATCATATAGGACATGACAACCTCTTTCTAACAAAGCTAGAACCAGCCCTGTACCTCACATGGATCCAGAGATCTCCACATTCATTGCTCTACTAGATTTATATCAAGCTGACAGCTCAAGGGGAGTGTCTTTTCTGCTGCAGCTCAGGGAGCGTGTCTCAGCTCTCCCTATCACAGCTCAGGAGGTGTGTCTCAGCTCTCCCTATCACAGATCAGGGGGGCGTGTCTCAGCTCTCCCTATCACAGATCAGGAGGTGTATCTCAGCTCTCCCTATCACAGCTCAGGGGGTGTGTCTCAGCTCTCCCTATCACAGCTCAGGGGGCGTGTCTCAGCTCTCCCTATCACAGATCCGGAGGCGTGTCTCAGCTCTCCCTATCACAGCTCAGGAGACAGTTGAAAGATGAAACTGAGCATGTGCGGCCTTCTCAGTGAGCAGGTCAAGGAAATAAGAAATTAAGTGGTCCTATACAGATACATTTTACTGAATAACTCAGTAGCTATCATAAATTTTTAATTGCATGCAATTACAAAAATATTCAGATCCAGGTGCTGGTTTGAAAACTGTAGAACACTTTTCGTGGGACAACCCCTTTAATTGAAGATCCTGCACGAAATCTGGTGTGTCAGTGATGTATGACGTCATCATGCATCGTGCAACATTTTGCACTGGATCTTCAATCAAGATGGCCGCGGCGAGCAAATGGATAAGGTGAGTATTTAAAAAAAAAAAATGAACAGATTAACTCCTGGCAGGCCTCAATGGTCATCTCAGATGCTGCTGAACAGTGATGAATGCGGCATCTGAGGGGTTCAATAATTGGGGGCAGCACTATCGCCGTTCCCTGTCATTGAACCCGCTGCTTACAAAGAAACACTACTTTTAGTTCATTATGAAGTAGTCCGTCACAAGGAAAATTTCTTTGTGAAATTTGGCAAAGCAGCCAAATCAACTTTTTGAGAACTTCACTCATCTCTATCTGCAAGGATTGTCTTATACACTGTTTGCAGGTTTTTATCTTGCGAGTAAATAAAAGCGTTTTTGCGGAATATGTGTATACGGTGCGTTACTATGTGGTATTGTTCTTGAGGGAGGGATACTGTTAGAGACACGGGTACAGAGGATCAATCAGCGCTGATTGATGGCGGCATGGAGGATTGGTGGTGAGTGATGGTGATTCTGTGGGAGTCCCTGGGAGAGCAGCTGTTCTTTATTTGGAAGAACTCTCTGGATGTTCCTGTGGCACCGATCTAGTAATGTTGGATTACAGCAACAGAATATATCTTAATGGGGGATTCCAGAATTTAAATATTATTGACCTGTACTTAAAGGGATTCTCCAGGTTTTTTTCTATTGATGTCCTATCCTCATGATAAACACTTCTGGTTCTGGTGCGGGAATATGAGATAGCAGGGGAGAGGAGCACCTGCACCCACCAACATTAACTTTCACAAACAGCGTCTTATTGACCTGGCGATCAAGTACAGGAGGCAAGCTAAAAAAGGGCATAATCGTCCTACCGTAGCCAGACTCTCTGAAACACCAAAGCAGTGAGTGGCCACCATTTTGTCCTGCTTCGGTGCATGGCAGCCATCAGCCGACTGAGGAGGGAGGTAAATTTAGAGGTCAACTGCTGCCTCACCAACACCTCTCAGGAACTAATCCTGGATATTGACAGTGGCATTTTTAGCCAGAAGCCCCAAATTCTGCAGCCAGTACACTTGACTGAATAAGAAACAATCAGAGAAGACTCGTAAGCGCCAGAATAACTGCAGCTCCTTACAGTATAATCACAAAGTGAGCTGCAATACCACAACTTGCCACATGGTGTCTCCCTACTACCAGATATAGAACAGACTGTATAACTGTCTGCTCTCATCTGGAGGAAAATCTGAATTATAATTCTGCTTACCAGGCGGTTAATACAGTGAATAAACATCTGTTCAGTAACATTTTTTTACACATCCGTAAGTGTTTTGCAGTCTGCAAATTGCGGATCTGCAAAACACGGATACCGGCCACATCTTGCCAGGGGTGGGATTCAAATTTTTAAGAACAGGTTCCCTACTAAATGGCGGACACGCGGGGTCACGACACGTGTTTACATATACATGCCCCATATACATGGTACACATACATAAATACACCATATATACATATACCACAAAACTTGTAAAAAGCCTAAGGAGCTAAACTACCAGCGCTGGCCCACACCTATAACTCCACCAAATGTCTATCTGTACATGTTCCAACCCTGCCTAGTCTCCATTGTGCCCCCCACACACTAGGTATGCCAGATTTGGGATGGTTGGGAGGTACCCATACATAAACAGACTATATAGACACTACACTCACATAATCACATATGATATATACACCATAGTGTATATAAATTACACCTAGGCTACACTTACAGTAGATTTACCTGCTCCATATACTAGGGTGACCAGACGTCCTCTTTTTCCCGGACATGTCCTACTTTGGGACCTAAAAAAATGTCCGGGGGGAATTCCAAAATCGTCTGGGATTTTGTTCAACTGCCTCAAACTGTTTGAGGCAGTCGAAGAAAATCATTTTAACTGTTAAAATGACCCAAACTTCCCTTTATTATTTTCCGTTATAGCATGGTTATAACAGAAAATAATAGTTAAAATGGCCTTTGGGAGTTAAAAATAATAAAAAAAACTCACCTTTTCCACTTGTTCGCGCAGCCGGTGTCTTCTTTCTTCTTTCCCATGCAAAAGGACCTTCGGTGACGTCAGCGCGCTCACCACGTGGTGAGCGCACTGACGTCACCCAAGGTTCTCTTTTCTCATCTTCTCCTTTCAGACCAGGAGCCATGATGATTTTTTACCCATCTCTCGTCTCTGCAGTTTGACAAAAAGACATCTTAGGTTCCTACTTTTCCATCATCCTGCCACCTTCAATACTTAAAATGAGCACCAGTACAAAGAATGTCCCTTATAATGTGTGCCAGTACAAAAAAAATCCCTGTTAGTGCCCCTATAATGTGTGCCAGTACAAAAAAAAATCTCCCTTAGTGCCCCCAGTTGAGCTAATGTCCCCATAGTGCCCCTATAATGTGTGCAAGTATAAAATACCCCTATATCATGCCCCTAGTAAATGCCCACATAGTGCTCCTCTCCTTTTCCCAACAGTGCCCCCATAATGTGCCAGTACAAGATTCCCCCATAGTGTCCCCCAGAATGTGCCAGTATAAATGTCCCTTCTTAGTGCCCCCATAATGTGCCTATATAATATGCCCCCATAGTGTTCTTCCCCCCTGCAACACCATAGTGTGCGCATAATGTGCCAGTTTAAGATGCCCCCACAGTGTCCCCTATGATGTGCCAGTATAAATGCCCCCATAGTGTTCACCGTAATGTGCCAGTAATACCCCCATGATGTGCCAGCAATGCCCCAAGTAGATGCCCCCATAGTGGTCCCCATATGCCAGCAATGCCCCCCAGTTCACTGTCCCTCAGACCGTTGGACTATAAAAAAAAAAAACTATGAACAAATCCCTATGCACACTGCACATATCTTATTTTAAAGTAAAAAAACTAAACGGGAACAAATACAATACACTGTGCCCCCATCAGACCTCAGATAAGCCCACTGTGCCCCCATCAGACCTCAGATCAGCCCATTGTGCCCCCATCAGACCTCAGATCACCCCACTGTGCCTGCATCAGACCTCAGATAAGCCCACTGTGCCCCCATCAGACCTCAGATCAGCCCACTGTGCCCCCATCAGACCTCAGATCCGCCCACTGTGCCCCCATCAGACCTCAGATCAGCCCACTGTGCCCCATCAGACCTCAGATCAGCCCACTGTGCCCCCATCAGACCTCAGATCAGCCCACTGTGCCCCCATCAGACCTCAGATCAGTCCATTGTGCCCCCATCAGACCTCAGATCAGCCCACTGTGCCCCCATCAGACCTCAGATCCGCCCACTGTGCCCCCATCAGACCTCAGATCAGCCCACTGTGCCCCCATCAGACCTCAGATCAGCCCATTGTGCCCCCATCAGACCTCAGATCAGCCCATTGTGCCCCCATCAGACCTCAGATCAGCCCACTGTGCCCCATCAGACCTCAGATCAGCCCACTGTGCCCCCATCAGACCTCAGATCAGCCCACTGTGCCCCCATCAGACCTCAGATCAGCCCACTGTGCCCCCATCAGACCTCAGATCAGTCCATTGTGCCCCCATCAGACCTCAGATCAGCCCACTGTGCCCCCATCAGACCTCAGATCAGCCCACTGTGCCCCCATCAAACCTCAGATCAGCCCATTGTGCCCCCATCAGACCTCAGATCAGTCCATTGTGCCCCCATCAGACCTCAGATCAGCCCACTGTGCCCCCATAAGACCTCAGATCAGCCCACTTTGCCCCCATCAGACCTCAGATAAGACCACTGTGCCCCCATAGGACCTCAGATCAGCCCACTGTGCCCCCATCAGACCTCAGATCAGCCCACTGTGCCCCCATCAGACCTCAGATCCGCCCACTGTGCTCCCATCAGACCTCAGATCAGCCCACTGTGCCCCCATCAGACCTCAGATCAGTCCATTGTGCCCCCATCAGACCTCAGATCAGCCCACTGTGCCCCCATCAGACCTCAGATCAGCCCACTGTGCCCCATCAAACCTCAGATGAGCCCATTGTGCCCCCATCAGACCTCAGATCAGCCCACTGTGCCCCCATCAGACCTCAGATAAGACCACTGTGCCCCCATAGGACCTCAGATCAGCCCACTGTGCCCCCATCAGACCTCAGATCAGCCCACTGTGCCCCCATCAGACCTCAGATCCGCCCATTGTGCCCCCATCAGACCTCAGATCAGCCCACTGTGCCCCCATCAGACCTCAGATCAGCCCACTGTGCCCCATCAGACCTCAGATCAGCCCACTGTGCCCCCATCAGACCTCAGATCACCCCATTGTGCCCCTATCAGACCTCAGATCAGCCCACTGTGCCCCCATCAGACCTCAGATCAGCCCACTGTGCCCCATCAGACCTCAGATCAGCCCACTGTGCCCCCATCAGACCTCAGATCAGCCCACTGTGCCCCCATCAGGGGGAACAACTCCATTATCACTCCAGGGTGGCGCTGCCATTGTATGATGGCATCCAAGTCCCAGGTTATACACCCCATCCTTGCATTGCAGCAAAAGGACATCTTTTAATAGCAGGCTGGGGGCTGGCTGGGGCAAGTTGGGCAACCTAGTCGACTGGACCGTTGCTGCGCTGGCTGGCGCCGCCTCAGTCCTTACCTCGCCCTTGCGCTTCTGCTGCGTTCTGCTCATCCTCCTCTTCCGGTGGCGGTGAGAAGGAGGAGACAGCAGAAGCGCGGCAATCAAGGGGGTAGACGGCACCCGCTGAGCCGCGCACACACGCAGTGGCAGCACTAGTACGTACGTACGTATGTCATGCGCAACCTGAGGAGAAGAAGACTGTGGGCACTTTTAAAGGGCTGGGGGGGTGAGTGGAGCGGAGCGGGCATTAAATACTTTGAGCGGGGATATAAAATGTGCTGCACTGCCGCGCAGCCTAGGCTGGAGACAACACTGAGCAGGACCGGGTCGGGATTCCTGCTTCTCACCGGTTCTGCGAACCTGTCGTAATTTTAACAAACGGTTCGTCAGAACCGGAGAGAACCGGCTGAATCCCATGCCTGCATCTTGCGGACCGCACATAGCCGTCCCTATAATAGAAATACCTATTCTTGTCTGTGATTGTGAACAAGAATAGGACATGCTCCATCTTTTTTGAGGGGCTACTTAACGGAACTACACCGCGTGCTCTCCACATCGTTTGCAGCCCCATTGAAATGAATGGGTCCACACCTGTTCCGCAATTTGGGACCCAGAACTATGGACGTGTGAATGGATCCTTAACGACAGCCCGGCCTGTGCACATAAATTATGGACTGCTATCCGCTGTGCAGCAGTCAAAAACCGAAGAAAGGGCACCATAACCGTGAACTACCTGAATCTGATCCTGTCGACAGAACTTTGTTTTCTGTCCAGCATAACGGAAACCAGACGGATCTGTTATACAGGCCTATAGACTTCTATTATGGAGGATCAAAACGGAATGCCTCGTCAAGGCTGCCGTTTTGATTTCCATCTTATGGTTTCCGTTATTTTCCGTTTTATTTTATGGAAAGCCATAACAGAATGGAGGACGCAGATATGAACAAGCTCTAAGGCTACTTTCACACTAGCCATCCATGACGGATCCAGCAAAAACGGTTCCGTCATAATACTACAACCATCTGTGTCAGTTCTGAACGGATCCGTTTGTATTATCTTTTAAATAGCCAAGACGGATCCTTCATGAACTCCATTGAAAGTCAATGGTGGACGGATCCGTTTTCTATTGTGTCTGAAAAAAACGGATCAGTCCCCCTTGACTTCCATTGTGAGTCATGACGGATCCGTTTGGCTCCATTTCGTCATGCAGACGCCAAAACGCAGCAGGCAGTGTTTTAGTGTCCGCCTCCAAAGCGGAATGGAGGCTGAA
Organism: Rhinella marina; assembly: GCA_900303285.1. Taxonomy (NCBI): domain Eukaryota; kingdom Metazoa; phylum Chordata; class Amphibia; order Anura; family Bufonidae; genus Rhinella; species Rhinella marina. The sequence continues at coordinate 53,260 of ONZH01000146.1, read as the reverse complement.
CTGAAGCAAAACTGATACATTCTGAACGGATCCTTTTCCATTCAGAATGCATTAGGACAAAACTGATCAGTCTTGGAAGAGTTTTTGCAGATCCATGACTGATCCTGCAAAAACGCTGGCGTGAAAGTAGCCTAAATCCAGCCCACAGAAGAGACGAATCCAGCCCACAGAACCTTCTCCAGGTTAGTGTCCCAAACATGGAGCACCAGCTTTTCACATATGGCTGCAATAAACAGAGTGCTATTGTACGCGCTTCTGTTTCTCAGCCCCTACGTGCATTGCTCCCATCGCTCAACGCGTTTCTGCGTGGATGTGCTGCCATATTTCATCAGGAGGAAAAGCACAAGGTAACGTGGCATAGCCACCAGGGGTGGGATTCAAATTTCTAACAGGTTCCCTACCCAACCGTGGACATGCGGCATCATGAAACATGTTTACATGTACATTAGAGATGAGCGAATCATTCAAATTTTTATTCGCTGAATATCTGACAAGATTCGTATTTGCACAAACTTATAAGGTCGAATCTACGTAAAAAAGCAATCATTGTTTTGCGAACATTCCTGCGTAAATTACGTACGTACAGTCAGCGTATGTAAAAGTACGCAACACGTAAGCATTAGCGTACAAAAGTGCGTACGAATCCTTAACGTACAAATGACGTGCGAATGCGCCATACGCACGAGGCTAGGCCGTGGCCTACAGTCTTTAGAGGAAGACTATATGAACTAGAAAAATAAGGTGCTCACTGTTGTTAGCTTTCAATAAGTTAATAATTTACTAAAAACACTGTACAATAAGTGCATTAATAAGACACATTGCAGTACCAGAAAAAGAATACACGCAATGGGCTAAAGTGCTGAACCACTAAAAACAGTGTAGCTAAAATACAGCAAAGACATAAGTATGCAAACATTTTAGTGCAATCAATTTCACATTTGCAAGCATAAAAGGCTCAGATATACGCTTGAGTCTCTCCTTATGGCTCCTAGTTGGCTTGGCAATGATAAAACAGTCTGGAACAAATATTCCAAAATTCAATTGTAATCCACGTGACGTAAAATTGTAATCCAAACAGGTAATGTCATGTGTAATCCACACAGATAATAAATAGCAGCAAATAGAGAACTTTTTTTGCAAAAGTGGTTCCTAAATAACCTGAGAAGGGGGTAAAAAGGAAAATAGGCGCACTTTGGCGCAACAGGGAATTGTTTGAAGAATGGGGGAGTCCTGACAGCCATGTCTATCTGGGTGAGAGTCAAACGGGGGCAACACAAACTAAACAAAAACTACTGCCAACTAGCAGCTCACCTGTCAGGTGTAGTCCATGGTGTGGCTCCCATAGGTCCTCCTGACTCCTCCAGCATTGTCCTGGACAGCAGCCAGTAGTTGGCTCCTCAGATGAGGGACTTGAAATCCTCCTCACTCGAGATACTGATAAAAGTCATAAGAGGACGCTCCTGCCTCTTGTAGACCACGCTCGCTGCGCTGGTGGAGCTCCGCTGCCCTCTTGTTCCGGAATTCGGACTTGACCGGGTCCGGGTGGTGCTGCAGACAGTTCAGCTTTTCCGGATCCTCCTGCCGGGACAGCTGTGGTAAGAAGAACTTCCGGCTGCAGCGGCTCCGGAAAGGTTGCATGATCCAGGGAAGAAGACCCAGCTTCCCCGGCTGCTCCTGGCTTCACCTTCCACGGCAGCTGGTAGTATTGGTTGATGACTGTTGACTGAAAGGTGAAGGATGAATTGGTCAGCTGACCTAGCTATAAGGACTATCGTGGTGGTGGTGCTGGCAGTCCTGGAATCAGAGGCTCCGGCTGAGGCTGAGGCTTTTCACAGAACCGGAGGACGCCATCTGGGAATTCCTGCAGGCAGCGCAAGCGTCCTGGACCTGGTGGTTCATCCGGCCACACTTCTGCATCACTTGAAGGCACCAAGGGCTTGGAAAGAAGAGTAACCCCGGTTGCAAATGGTCCTGGTCCACAGACTCCATGGGGGTGTACTCCACCTGATCCCCCACGTACAAGCTGTGACGCGCTTGCGGCAGGTACGGCCGTTTCACCAACCGGCAGCCCACGAAATACTCCTTCCCAGAGTCGTCATCCTGCAGGAAGCCAGACCCTCGCCTCACTGAAAACTACAGCACAGTACCCTTCCTTCGTTCTAGTGAAGGATCTCCCGGCCTAGGGTGGTCAAGAACTTGTATGACCCTTTCCTCCACCCCAGTTTTATACTCCCAGGGGGTCTGTGAACAGGCCGTCACAGATGCCGGAACAATGGGGTTCTGGCTTCAACTCCACCTGGGCGGCGAAGTGGACGCTTCAGCCATTTCCACTGAACAAGACAGAGCTGACCTCCCAGCCGCGCGAACACCAGCAGATGCTCCAGCTGTCTCATTAATTGCAGCTTCAGTTGATGATGATGGCCAGGCAGGCACTGAAGCTGGGTTTCTCCGGCACAGTTTAACCTGTGACGCCCTGATGTCTGTAGCGGGCGGTGGTTCTGGAAACTCGTCCCCAAAACACATCTTATTCCAGTTGGGCCACAGCAGGTCTAGCTTTTTTTTAGAGCCATGCTTGCTTGAAGCTTCCTTGCTTGCTTCCAGGTCAGCAGTCAGCACTGGTCTAAACTGGTTCAGACTGCTTGACTCAGAGGAGGGTGGTGTACTGAGGGTCTGAGAGTCTTCACTCCCTATACTGTACGTGCAAATAGATCCCCGGTGGGCTGGTTTTTTCAAGTTCCGAGGGGGGCGTATCTTTACTTTCCCGCTCTAGCGAACTTGTCCCGCTCACGCATAATGCGTACGTTTCGTACGGTTCATACGTATCGTACGTATAGTTAGCGCGTAAAATTTTGCATACGTTTACGAATAATACGAAGTGAATCCAAGGAAATTCGGATTCGCTTCGCAGCTGAAAAATCCCAAGATTCGAAACGAATCAATGAATCGACGAATCGCTTCGCTCATCTCTAATGTACATACACCATATATATGCAACAAACATACACCATATACATGGTACACATACATAAATACACCACATATACACTACACACACACACACACACCACCCAACTAAGAAGCTAAACTATCAGCGGCGCGCAATGCAATGGAAGCGAACATCTCCAGCTGCCCTTCCACCGCCAAAGCACCAGATCCAGACTCAGCCGGTAACACGGTTCTCCGATCCAGTTGTAATTTTAACAACTGGATCTGGAGAACTGGAGGGAACGGGCTGAATCCCATGCCTGATAGCCACCATTAATTGGACCTTTTTGTGACTACCTGAGAGGGGTATATTCTAATCTAACCACTAGAATCCATTTACCAGGCTCGTATCAGAACCTTTTTTCTTAATGAAAGGGTCGAGACAAGGGTCGAGACAGGGGTGTCCCCCCACTTATTTGACTTAGCCTTAGAACCCATGATACTATACTTAGAAGACTCCAACTTACACAGTGGGATCCAAATAGTTCATAAAGAAGCAAAAATTGTGTTATTTTAACATGATGTCATTCTATTTTTGAATAACCCCCAACAACACCTGCAAAAACTTTTTGGTTTTATGGCTTAATTTGGGAGCTTCTTGGGTTATCGAGTAAACGCTCAAAAAAGTAAACTGTTACATTTAGGCACGGGAAGCTCCCAAATCAATTATTTGGGATGGAAAACTGGGAAATGAACACCCCTGCATTCCAGAAATTCATATGGACAGGGAAACGACCATGAATAAAAAAAAATTAAAAAGCTCATGTTATGTAAACCAGGCGGGGTCGTAAATTTCCCCAATATTAGAGGGTATAACCTTGTGACTTCGTTCTGCAATGGTGGAATGGCTCCATGATAGCAGGATTTATTCTAACTTGGATTTGGAGAAAGAATTAGGCAGATGGCACTTGGGTGAAATCATCAGTATTGTTGCGCAACAGCATGGAAAGAGATAAGGGAAATATTTAAATTATCCTTTTTAATATTCAAATTTAGGCCACTTTGAGGCCTAAGGGACAGGACATCAGGACTGGCACACAGAGTAATCAATAGATGGCAGGAATGTTGATTGTGACAAGGCAGGGATCTTATGGACAAAGACTCGTGTAGATGGCTAACTCCAGGGGAACTTAAATCTAAATTTCTCTTAGAAGATGCCTCTTTCCTTCATATTCTTCATACCCCATGGGTTCTGCACTTCGAGAGCCCTCAACATTTCTTCTGAATTATGTACACACCCTCTAGATCAGTGTTCCTCAACTCCAGTCCTCAGGGCCCACCTGCCGGTCATGATGTAAGAATATACCACAGAATGAATATCTGTGGTCGGTCCTGATGCATGGACACTAATTAATTCACCAACTCAATACTAAGGAAATCCTGAAAACATAACCGGCAGGTGTGCCCTGAGGACCGGAGGTGAGGAACGTTGCTCTAGATCAGTGTTTACCAACTCCAGTCCTCAGGGCCCACCTGCTGGTCATGATTTGAGAGTATCTTAGAGTATGAATACCTATGGTAAGTCCATATGCACTGACACTAATTATATCACCTGCTGAATACTAAGGAAATCCTGAAAACATGACCAGCAGATGTGCCCTGAGGACTGGAGTTCAGGAATGAGGCTCTATATCAATGTTTCCCAACTCCAGGCCTCAGGGCCCACCTGCCGGTCATGATTTGAGAGTATCTTAGAGAATGAATACCTGTGGTAAGTCCTGATGCACTGACACTAATTATATAACCAGCACAATACTAAGAAAATCCTGAAAACCTGACCGGCAGGTGGACCTGAGGACCGGAGCTGAGGAACCCTGCTCTAGATGACATGATTGGCCCAGATACACACAAGGTAACTATCTCTACACTTTACAATGGGATGTGAAACCACTTTCTGAATATAAATTTAAAGAAACTCTTCATCCCCCGGCAAGTTAGAACTAATGACCCCCTAGATCACCGAGGTTAGACTGAAGGGATGGGACAAAATACGTAAAAATGTGATCAATGAGAGATGGCGGGAAACCTATTTTAAACTCATTCACTCAGCATTTTATGGGTTTAACATCCCTCCGTCACCACACTTACCTGATAGAATAGTGGCCTGTCCTAAATGTAATTTACCTTTCATTGACCTATGGCACGGGGTATGGACGTTGGCGCAGTCGATAGACTTCTGGCACGATATTATTTCATACATACAAGGCATCTAGAAAGTACGGTTGTCATATACGACCCAAACCCTGTTATTCCACCAATATAGACCCCCTGAAGGGGATAAGTCATTAAGGATTGCCTTTCCTAAGATTATACATGTTATTGTACATGTTAAGGTACGGAACGGTTTAAGCCCCATCCCAAAATTGGTGACAAACCCAGCAGATCCGAAATTTGTGACAGTCCCTCCAAATTGGAGACTGTTGCAAACAATGAATTTGGTGCAATTTATGGCAACACAGACTCAAGAGCAACTTAAATTTCCCCTGATGATAAATTCCTTCCTGTGTGGTTGGTGGTTAATTGCTCTCAGTCCTGCGATGAAACAGACCTGAAATGTCGGCTGTGTAACTCTTGTACTAGAAAATGGCCGCCACAGTACAATGGGAGGAGGCCGAGGACTTGGCATCTGGTTTCTCAGACTACTGTCACTGCTGACATACAACACTCACTATTTGTCCTTCACATTCAGGTTGTCAGTCACACCAGATCCAGACTGCGTGGATAAAAACCCCGACCTCTATACCTCCCACTTGCCCCAATAACGACAAGACCACTATTAACTTTTCATAACTCTTGAACTTTAATGGTGGGGTTCGGCCACAGCTGTTTCTATGATTAAAATTCTCCCGGCCACGAGGTCGAAGGGGCCCTCAACCCGCGTAAGCGGTGGCCTGAGACGCTCCGCGACCATTTGCACCACATGAACCGCCAGCTGTGACTTAGAGCAACCAAACTCATTACACAACAAAAAACGGGGAAGGGGGCAAAACCCCCGAAACTGCGAGAAGACAAAAAACAAAACAGAGGGCGGGTGGGCGGGCCACTTTCCTTACCGGATCTCAAGGCAAAGAGGCTCCTCCTCAGGGAGGAAACCCTATAAATAGACCTAACCGCACAGCCTTGTGGGAACTACCCCTAGCCCAATCCCTCCAACCTTAACCCTCTAAGGGCAAGCTCCTCATCACATTAAGCTCCACTCCTTCCCACGCAGTCAGGCGGCTCCCCACTTAGTACAGTGCGGCCCCTAACAGTCCGGAGACAAGTGCTCCTCACTGGCTCCACACACAGACAGCTGTCTCTCCTCACATCCTACTCCAGTAAAAGCAAGACTGGATTATTCTGCCCAGAGCCAGATGATTGTCTGACCAGTCCTCTTCCTGTTTCACAGCCCTCAAAGCTTCTGGGATATGTAGTTCATAGGTCCCTATAATGTCTATTGTAAGCAGCCCAGTAGGAACAGTAGATGAAAGCACATTGAGGGAAGTGACCATACCTCCCAACTGTCCCAGATCCGTTGCTCCCAGCTGATTGTAATTGTGAAGCAGGGAACCGTCCACTCCCTGCTTCACCACTCAGCAGCAGCCCTCTCCAGCAGCACGATACCCTCACACATTGCTCTGCTGGTCTGTGTAGGAGGAGGGTGAAGGCCGGGAATCAGCCTCTGCTACTTCTACACAGCAAGCATGTTGCTCGGCAATGACCCCCTCAGGCTGTACTAGCCAACGGAGTTACCAATTTTAGGCCGACCTGGATATGGACTTTCCTCTGATATCTCACTATCAATGTGCCGGACTTTGACTTTTTCCTGGGACATGCTGGAGCAACACAGGCCATGACTTACCTGGGCCAAATCCCCAAGCTAAAGTCTTACGGAGATACCCCTCTATATAGTGGGCAGTTTTAAGCCTGGCTTTGCTTTGTGCCCGCACAATATTTATGATCTGGCGCACCTTAATAATATCTGTGGTGTGAGTGCAGTGTGGCTTACACCTTTAGGGTAAAAGTAGACCTGGGGGTGCAACTGTTTTGTGACTTGTAGTCGAGCTAAACTTGATGGTTAACGCATTAAGTAAAGACTGGCAAGAAAAAGATTACTAACTTTTCAATGGATTTCTATGGCTTTTGTCACAAGATAACCGAGATAACAGTGTGCCATGTGTTATCAGAGTCAAATGTAGCTCTGCTTCATCTGTATATAGATAGACATGAGATAGATAGTATAATCTGTATTTACCTGAAGAAAGTTAAATAGATACTAGAGATAAATAGATAGATAGATAGATAGATAGATAGATAGATAGATAGATAGATAGATAGCCACTTGTGCAGGGGGTGGGAAACTAGGGGCCCACTGTGCTCAGGGGACCACCGGGAGATTCACCTGTACCCCTGTGGACCAGTCCGAGCCTAGATATGAGATAGATAGATAGATAGATAGATACAGTGGCATACCGCCCATATAGGCAGACCACGCCACTGCTATGGGGCCCGCGGCACAGGGGGGCCCGGAGCGCACGGGAGGCCCCGCCCCCTACTCTGCATCATTAAGATGCGTCCCGTCCCTGCGCTCCGGGCCTCTCCTGGCCCCCCTCACTGCCGCAACTTTTACCCTGATGAGTCCTGAGAGCGCTCCTGTGCGCTCCCAGCTGGCCCCGCCTCCTCCCTCACGCCGCGCTGCTGCTCCTGGACAGGGAAGGACTTGTGCAGCGCGGCAAGATGGGAAAGAAGACCAAGGGCCAGCCCCCTCCAGAGTGGCGTCAGGACAAGAAACTGTAAGTTTTTATGTGTTTCATGTGTGTGTATGTGTGTGTATGTATGTGTGTATGTGTATGTATGTATGTGTGTGTGTATGTATGTATGTGTGTGTGTGTGTATGTATGTGTGTGTATGTATGTATGTGTGTGGGTATATGCATACACTGTACGTACTGTATATTGTACAGCGTGGCGCAGGGGTTATGTTATCCAGAATGGTGTAACCGCTACGCATTTGTTGTACAGTATATATTATAATCCCTGTACCATGCTATACAATGTACAGTATAATCCATACACCATACTGAATAATATACAGTATAATCCGTACACCATGCTGTATAATATACAGTATAATCCGTACACCATGCTGTATAATATACAGTATAATCCGTACACCATGCTGTATAATATACAGTATAATCCATACACCATACTGAATAACATACAGTATAATCCGTACACCATGTTGTATAATATACAGTATAATCCGTACACCATGCTGTATAATATACAGTACAATCCGTACACCATGCTGTATAGTATACAGTATAATCCATACACCATACTGAATAACATACAGTATAATCCGTACACCATGCTGTATAATATACAGTATAATCCGTACACCATGCTGTATAATATACAGTATAATCCGTAACACCATGCTGTAATATACAGTATAATCCATACACCATACTGAATAACATACAGTATAATCCCTACACCATGCTGTATAATATACAGTATAATCCATACACCATACTGAATAATATACAGTATAATCCGTACACCATGCTGTATAGTATACAGTATAATCCATACACCATGCTGTATAGTATACAGTATAATCCGTACACCATGCTGTATAATATACAGTATAATCCGTACACCATGCTGTATAATACACAGTATAATCCGTACACCATGCTGTATAGTATACAGTATAATCCGTACACCATGCTGTATAATATACAATATAATTCGTACACCATGCTGTATAATACACAGTATAATCCGTACACAATGCTGTACAATATACAGTATAATCCGTACACCATGCTGTATAATATACAGTATAATCCCTACACCATGCTGTATAGTATACAGTATAATCCGTACACCATGCTGTATAATATACAGTATAATCCGTACACCATGCTGTATAATATACAGTATAATCCGTACACCATGCTGTATAGTATACAGTATAATCCGTACACCATGCTGTATAATACACAGTATAATCCGTACACCATGCTGGTATAATATACAGTATAATCCCCTCACCATGCTGTTAATATACAGTATAATCCCTACACCATGCTGTATAGTATACAGTATAATCCGTACACCATGCTGTATAATATACAGTATAATCCGTACACCATGCTGTATAATATACAATATAATCCGTACACCATGCTGTATAATACACAGTATAATCCGTACACCATGCTGTATAATATACAGTATAATCCCTACACCAATGCTGTATAATATACAGTATAATCCCTACACCATGCTGGTATAGTATACAGTATAATCCGTACACCATGCTGTATAATATACAGTATAATCCGTACACCATGCTGTATAATATACAGTATAATCCGTACACCATGCTGTATAATACACAGTATAATCCGTACACCATGCTGTATAATATACAGTATAATCCCTACACCATGCTGTATAATATACAGTATAATCCCTACACCATGCTGTATAGTATACAGTATAATCCGTACACCATGCTGTATAATATACAGTATAATCCCTACACCATGCTGTATAGTATACAGTATAATCCGTACACCATGCTGTATAATATACAGTATAATCCCTACACATGCTGTATAATATACAGTATAATCCGTACACCATGCTGTATAATATACAGTATAATCCCTACACCATGCTGTATAATATACAGTATAATCCGTACACCATGCTGTATAGTATACAGTATAATCCGTACACCATGCTGTATAATATACAGTATAATCCGTACACCATGCTGTATAATATACAGTATAATCCGTACACCATGCTGTATAATATACAGTATAATCCGTACACCATGCTGTATAATATACAGTATAATCCGTACACCATGCTGTATAATATACAGTATAATCCGTACACCATGCTGTATAGTATACAGTATAATCCGTACACCATGCTGTATAGTATACAGTATAATCCATACACCATGCTGTATAATATACAGTATAATCCGTACACCATGCTGTATAATACACAGTATAATCCGTACACCATGCTGTATAATATACAGTATAATCCGTACACCATGCCGTATAATATACAGTATAATCCGTACACCATGCTGTATAATATACAGTATAATCCGTACACCATGCTGTATAATATACAGTATAATCCGTACACCATGCTGTATAATATACAGTATAATCCGTACACCATGCTGTATAATATACAGTATAATCAGTACACCATGCTGTATAATATACAGTATAATCCGTACACCATGCTGTATAATATACAGTATAATCCGTACACCAGGCTGTATAATATGCAGTATAATCCGTACACCATGCTGTATATATACAGTATAATCCATACCATGCTGTATAATATACAGTATAATCCGTTACACCATGCTGTATAATATACAGTATAATCCGTACACCATGCTGTATAATATACAGTATAATCCGTACACCATGCTGTATAATATACAGTACAATCCGTACACCATGCTGTATAATATACAGTATAATCCGTACACCATGCTATATGATATACAGTATAATCCGTACACCATGCTGTATAATATACAGTATAATCCATACACCATGCTGTATAATATACAGTATAATCCCTACACCATGCTGTATAATATACAGTATAATCCATCCTTGTGGCTGCCCCCATTCAGTATAACGTCTCCTTAATTTAAAAAAAAATAAAAAATAAATCAGTAGCTCATGTATACATTTCTTTAGTGGCAAAAGGGGGTGTGGCATGGGAGGAGCCAGGGTAGCATGTGGGATGGGCCGGGGTAGTGGGCGGGGTTAGGGGCCCCATTCAGATTCTTGCTATGGGGCATAATGATTTCTATGTACGCCCCTGGATAGATAGATAGATAGATAGATAGATAGATAGATAGATAGATAGATAGATAGATAGAAAAATATAATGAAAGCAGCACAGCTAAAAAAATAGTAACGGTGTGCCAGCGGTACTAAACTTGGTCACAGTTCTTTTTTTGTAGATAGATAGATAGATATAGATAGAAGGTAGATGGGGACCCAAACTTTGGGGCTTTAAAATTACTGTAAAATAATCATAGAAAGGGCTTAGATCGCTGCAAAAAGGTGGTAAGAAAAGTACAATTGCCCTGCAAATAAATGTGGATAGGGAAATGAATTAAAATAACATAAAATAGAAAAAAAAATACTATTCTTGAACCAGGAGGCACAGATCCAAGTGGACTAGGAAGTTGTGTAGGCTGTGGGTGTGTCAGTGTAGGTGGAAGAGGCGGAGGAGGAAACCAACACTGTTTTTGTAGGGGGAGGGGTTTTTTTTAGTTTTTTAAAAATTTTTAAATTTCTTTTTATTTTTATTTTTAATGAGCGTTAACTTGCCCACGTTGGCTGTGGACAGGCGGATGTGCCTTTCCGTGATCACATCCCCACCCCCCACCCCCGCTGTGCGTAGGCACTGCAGCATGTAGTCGCTCATGTGTGCCAGGCTGCCCAGAAGCAATGACAAGCTGTCCTCGGTGGGAAGTGTATCGTCTGTGTCCTCTGTATTCCCCCAGCCATGCTCTAGTGATGCCCATGAGCTGCTTTGGGTGCCACCCTGCTGTGAATGAGGATCAACATCATCATCATCCTTCTCATCTTCCAAAACTGTGCCCTGGCTGGACAGTTGGGTACCTGGCCTCTGTTGGTGCTGGAACCCACCCTCTGAGCCCCTTGTGAACGACTCGCCTGATAACCGGGGTAATGATCCTCCTCTTCATAGAAGTGGGATAGTAACGCTGAGGACTGCGTCATTGGCACTGGCCATGTTGGTGGAGTATCGAAACAGCGCAGTAGGACACACAAGTCCCGCATGGAGGCCCACTGGGTGATGAAATGTTTCTGTTCCGCAGAGCAACTCAACCCTGTGTGCTGAAGCTGAAACTCCACTATCGCCTGCTGCTGCTCGGACTTCCACCTTGTGGATACGTTGCATATGAAGGGGTGAGCGGGAAGGCCGAAGTTACACTACGGCGCAGACAGGCGAGCAGCAGCGGGGTGAGAAGGCTGAAAGCGCACACAGATGACCCTCACTTTCTGCAGCAGCTCTGACATATTGGGATAATTCTTCAGAAGCCTTTGCACCACCAAGTTCAGCACATACGCCAGGCAAGGGATGTGCGTCAAAGAGGCTAGGCCCAGCCTAGTGCAGCAGCCTTTCAACAAGCTTTATTTAAAATCCAAAAAATTAACCCAAACACTGAATTTCACGGCAAAGTCCATGTTCGGGTTCATTTTTACGGTCTGACCGAACCATTTTTGCGTATGCAAAAGGGGGAGGCATGGTGTCATGACCTCACCAATTTTCATAGGCAAACTCAACTTAATTTATTTTTACTTACTTGGCAACAGGAGAAGACAGAATGGTCCAGGAAAATCTAATTGGAGGGTGTCCAACCGAAATCCTCAAGGATGCCCTATAAAAGAAAGCAAAAATCGTTACAAGCGCCTGCACGTAAGTGGAACCGATGGATCCCCCTCCCAAATCCCTCCCTTTAACTATCTTTGTCACGGTGCTGGAGTGGGGGTAAAGTCATCCCGTTGGGATGGACTATTTGTGGTTTTTATTTAATTATTTAATTGGTGTTATTCAGTATTTTACGGATTATTTATTTAAGGTACCGTTGAAGCAACGTGGCCATATCTACCCACTAATAAAACGTTTAATAAAGATGTATAAGTGTATTCTAACTTGTGGTTGTTTTTATTACTAATAGTCTGGGTTTTGAGGATCTATGACACCATGGGTTCACTTATCCCTAGTCCAGAGGCGTAGCTAGAGGTTCAGCACAGGGGGGCGAAACATACTTGAGTGGGCCCCCCACTTATTGGCTTCCCAAACGCACGTTTCCAACTTCACAGGCACATACTACTAGTTGTGGTTATAATACTGTATTAGAAAGATGACTATATAAACTGCTAGATCATCTATGCTGTTAAAGGGGTTCTCCAGGAATTAAGAAAATGAAAATACCTACATATTATTTTATTATAAATGTATTCCCAAATATCTTTCATTTTTTATAATGGCTCGTTTTGTCTGGGGAGCAATCGTTAGGAGAAACAAAATGGCCACTGTCCTATTATTACACACAAAACCTGTCCTAATCACACAGCAGGACACAGCCACATCCACCCTCCTCTCTGTACTTCATGTCTCCTCATGAACTCAATTCCTATAGAGATTCAGCTGAAGATCTTATCACCTGTATTCAGGATCATAATCCCTGACAAGCAGAGCAGAGGGGAGGAGGAGGCAGCTCTTTACCTCAGTGATGTGAAGTAACTTGTCCAGCTGTGTGATTAGTACAGGTTCTGTGTGTACTAATAGGACGGCGGCCATTTTATTTCTCCTAATGCTTGCTCCCCAGACAAAACGAGCCATTATAACTAATGAAGGGTATTTGGGAATATATTTATAATAAAGTAATATTTATGTATTTTCATTTTCTTAATTCCTGGAGAACCCCTTTAAGTACAGTACAATAGACTTTCTACCTACCCTACTCTAAATACTCTCCCACATAATGCAGTAAAATATAGGATTAATAGGATTAAAAAACAAGAGGACTCCTATGTTAAAGGAAACCTGTCCCCAGTTTTTGCATCACTAAACTAACAGTCCCCTGCCCCCATCAGACCTCAGATCAGCGTACTGTGCCCCCATCAGACCTCAGATCAGTGTATTGTGCCCCCATCAGACCTCAGATCAGCGTATTGTGCCCCATCAGACCTCAGATCAGCAGAATATGCCCCCATCAGACCTCACATCAGCCTACTGTGCCCCCATCAGACCTCAGATCAGCGTATTGTGCCCCATCAGACCCCAGATTGTGCCCCCATCAGACCTCACATCAGCCTACTGTGCCCCCATCAGACCTCACATCAGCGTATTGTGCCCCATCAGACCTCAGATCAGCGTATTGTGCCCCCATCAGACCTCAGATCAGCGTATTGTGCCCCCATCAGACCTCAGATCAGCAGAATGTGCCCCCATTAGTCCTCACATCAGCCTACTGTGCCCTCATCAGACCTCAGATCAGCGTATTGTGCCCCCATCAGACCTCAGATCAACAGAATGTGCCCCCATCAGACCTCAGATCAGCCTACTGTGCCCCCATCAGACCTCAGATCAGCCTACTGTGCCCCCATCAGACCTCAGATCAGCGTATTGTGCCCCATCAGACCTCAGATCAGCGTATTGTGCCCCATCAGACCTCAGATCAGCATATTGTGCCCCCATCAGACCAGCAGAATGTGCCCCCATCAGACCTCACATCAGCCTACTGTGCCCCCATCAGACCTCACATCAGCGTATTGTGCCCCCCACCAGACCTCAGATCAGCGTATTGTGCCCCCATCAGACCTCAGATCAGCGTATTGTGCCCCCATCAGACCTCAGATCAGCGTATTGTGCCTCCATCAGACCTCAGATCAGCAGAATGTGCCCCCATCAGACCTCAGATCAGCAGAATGTGCCCCCATCAGACCTCAGATCAGCAGACTGTGCCCCCATCAGACCTCAGATCAGCAGACTGTGCCCCCATCAGACCTCATATCAGCGTACTGTGCCCCTATCAGACCTCAGATCAGCGTATTGTGCCCCCATCAGACCTCAGATCAGCGTATTGTGCCCCCATCAGACCTCAGATCAGCCCACCCAGCCACATAGGATTAAAATAAAAAACCTTTCTTACCTGTTCTGCGCTGCGGCTGCCCTCCGGTCCGCGCTCCGCTCTCTTCCCTGGCCCGCGCCCTTATTGGCTTCCCAAACGCACGTTTCCAACTTCACAGGCACATACTACTAGTTGTGGTTATAATACTGTATTAGAAAGATGACTATATAAACTGCAAGATCATCTATGCTGTTAAAGGGGTTCTCCAGGAATTAAGAAAATGAAAATACCTACATATTATTTTATTATAAATGTATTCCCAAATATCTTTCATTTTTTATAATGGCTCGTTTTGTCTGGGGAGCAATCGTTAGGAGAAACAAAATGGCCACTGTCCTATTATTACACACAAAACCTGTCCTAATCACACAGCAGGACACAGCCACATCCACCCTCCTCTCTGTACTTCATGTCTCCTCATGAACTCAATTCCTATAGAGATTCAGCTGAAGATCTTATCACCTGTATTCAGGATCATAATCCCTGACAAGCAGACATCAGACATCAGACCTCACATCAGCCTACTGTGCCCCCATCAGACCTCACATCAGCGTCTTGTGCCCCCATCAGACCTCACATCAGCTTAATGTGCTCCCATCAGACCTCAGATCAGCGTATTGTGCCTCCATCAGACCTCAGATCAGCGTATTGTGCCCCCATCAGACCTCAGATCAGCGTATTGTGCCCCCATCATGACCTGACGCTGCGTGACTTGTGACTTTTTTAGACCACAAAACTGACCTATCCCATTTCATTAATGACCCCAAGGGCTTTTCAAGGGTTAGAAAAACATTGCTTTTTTCATCCTAAAATTGCGCCGCACCAGCCCACAGGCTGAGTGTGGTATTGCACCGTAGTCTCACTTTATTTCAGAGGAGCTAAGCGACAACACCTGGCACAACCCATGGACGGGTGTCGTGCAGTTTCTCGGAGAAAGCCACCATGTTGTTGTAATCATGTGCAACCCATATAAAAGGATGAAATAGAACTGGTACAATGATAAGTATACAAGGCGGCCCATGAAAAAGTTGCCCGCCTCCTGCGCAGTGACGTACATAAAGAAGTAAGGGCCCCATAGCAAGGATCAGACCAGGCCCCCACACAGGACAGAAGGGTTTCCGCCTAAACCCCTTTCAGTGACCCTTGGGCCATTTTTCCACTGCCTCGTTTGCTAAAAGTTGTTCCTTTAGAGGGTAGAGTCCTGACCAAGTTTTCACCTCCAGTAGAAGAGGAGATGATCCCAACTAAGACGGGGCCCCCTCCTGCCCTGAGCCCCATAGCAGTCACATGGGGCTCAGGGCCAGAGATAGTATGACAAGATGAACGAGCAAGTGGATTGGTTTTTATTAATTACCCACAAGTCACAGAAGATGCTGAAGGTGGTCCCCGCTCAGGTCTCTGCTTATTTGGACTCCTCGGGTTATGTCGGCTGATACGGCTGGACTCCTGCAGGACCAGGCAATGAAAGCATCATCATTCCTGGTCCTGTCAAAGTGCAGAGGGCGCAGCAATTGCAGAGAGAGCTGCCAGGGCAAGGAGTGATGATGTTTTCACTGCCTGGTCCTGCAAAAGCAGAGCCTCTAGGTGTAATGGTAACGCCCCCGTTGCTCCTAGAGGCTCATTTGCATATAATAAAACATCTTTTTTCTCAGCAATGTGGACACATATGAACATGGGACCAACACAGAGGCCTTCAGCTGCCAAGTGCACATGTAACAGGTCAGCCAGTGTCATAGGTACAAAACTGCTGACAGATGCCCTTTAAGTACCCTGGTTACCCTCATCTACAACCGCTGTACGTCATTCTCACACATAGGAGCCCAAAATTGCGCACAATATTCCTTTTAGGTTCTGTGAAAGTGATTTGTCTAGAGGCAAATTTGCCTTGGCAGCAGCTGACTGGCACTGATTGTATCTGCGAGTTTCCTTCAGATAATCGAGGGTCAATCAATCGGAGAGATCATGAACAGGAATAGTTTTGGATGAGAATCTTCTGTGGGGAATTAGAAATGCGAGAGATGACAAGTGAGAATTCTCCGCAGCCCTCAGGATTACCGCTCAGTTTCCACTTCATTTCACAGTCTGACGAAGCCAAGAAGCTGCAGGGACCATGCGTATATAAGGTGGTGGAGGAGCATCTTCACTGACAAGACCGGAGCTCCTTGCCCCTGCCAGGTTCATCGCTGTGAGTATTAACCAGTGAGCAACACAAAGCCGCAGAGTAGGAAACCAGTTCAAAAAGCTCTTGTACTGGGAAAGCTTTTTTTTTACGTTGGAGAGAGCACGACGGGCCCTGCTGGCTTCCCCTATATATTCATTCATGTCTGTGGGAGTTCTCCTGGGGCCACCGAGGTTGCCCACCGTCCATAGACAACATGTCCTCTTTCTTTTTGTCGGCTGTAGTGTCCCGAAGAAAAAACTCCTGGCCGCTCGTCCAGAAAGGGTGACCCCGCATTAAGGAGAGGGGGTGAGTACCGGGAATATACTGATTTGAGATGCACTGAGGTATCACAGGCTTTGTCACAGTTTTTCCTTGGCTCCATTTTCAGATGTCATAGTCACTGTTCCCAAATCACAGCAGCTCCTACTCAGCTTTCCCCATGTAGTACCTGTCACTGTGTCCTCCAAAACCATCACATCATACCATCTACCATGCCAAAATCATCTGCTAAGCTTCATGGTTCCACCCAACCACAATAGTCACAGGGCCTCCATAGAAATCGCAGGGCCATCTAAATACATATCACGTTACCCACCAGTCATAGTCACCCCCCAACCATCATCCTGCCGTGTAATGTGCCCCTCATAGCAGGGAAGAACGCTCCTGATATTTTTCCTGGATTCCTTTTTGGGACTGATGTTACCGTCGATGCCAGTAAGTACACCATTGTAGAAATTGTTTTTCTTCATACACTACCAGTACTCTGAACCTTTCTAGATACTTTTCTAAAAAAAAAATTTATATACTTTTGCTTTATGTTTTCTTTAATATTTTTTTTTAATGTCCACGTGCCTAATTGTAGTTTACAATCAATACTCTCCTATGGATACTATCCTACTCTCCTCTGCGGCCGCACTGAGCTCCATAGCACATCGGTAGTTCTGCCGGTACCAGCGCTGCTCTTCTGAAGCCTGGCATAGATTGGCGGGCACAGACTAATAGCCTGTACTATCAGCAGAGCAGGGCGCAGGGCAGGAGCTCACGTAAGACATGTCTCCTCTGCCTGTGCCCGCTCTGCTGGGTAAGGCTTTAGGACAGTGGTTCTCAACTCCAGTCCTCGGGACCCACCTGCCAGTCAGGTTTTCAGGATTTCCTTAGTTTAGACCAGCTGATATAATTAGCGTCCATCCATCAGGACTTACCACAGGTATTCATTCTGTGGGATATTCCTAAATCCTGACTGGCAGGTGGGTCCCGAGGACTGGAGTTGAGAACCACTGCTTTAGGAGAACAGCGCTGGTACAGGCAGGAGCACTCATGTGTCTGTATAGAGCTCTGCAGCCGTAGGGCGGTGCGTACTCCCATACACAGCGGTATACAGGAGTACGCATTCTAAAGAGCAATGAATTTCAGGGGCCTGTTTCACTTTGAAAAAGTAAAAGAAAAACTATTAAAATAGTATATTAAAAAAAATAATTTTCTGTCTTTAAGGCCCCATTCACACGTCCGTATTTTGCATCCGCATCCGTTTCCGCATTTGCGGACAATTATGCGGATAGTATGCGGATCCATTCATTTCAATGGGTCCCGAAAAAATGCGGACATTGCACCGTATGTTGTCCGCATCCGTTTCTCTGTTCCGTTCCGTTTTGCGGATCCGCAATCAGAAATCCTCCTGGCGTACTTTTCCTCCTGTTTTGCGGTCCGTAGCCCAATACAAGTCTATGGGACGTCCGTAAATGCGGAAGACATGCGGAAAGCCATCCGCATGTCATCCGTATTTGCGGATTCCGTTCCAGGAGGGGTGAAAAAAAAAAGATGTTGTTCATCCTTCCGTTTTTTGCAGATCTGCAAAAAACGGATGACATATGGATACATCCTTTCCGTTTTTTACAGAAAGACGGAACGGATGTCCTGGAAAAACAGAGTTTTTTGCGGAACAACGGATCCGCAAAAAACTGACCGTTTTCCAGGATGTGCACACATACGGACGTGTGAATGGGGCCTTAAAGAACTGGACCATCCCTTTAATTTGAGGATCTTTGCAATTCAAGGGTATTATATTGTGTTTTTTTTTTAAAGGGGTTGTTCAGTACTTTGATATTAATGGCTTATCTTTAAAGGGATTTTCTCACTTCAGCAAATGGCATTTATCATGTAGAGAAAGTTAATGTATTGTGATTGTCCATATTGCTTCCTTTGCTGGCCAGATTCCTTTTTCCATCAAGTTATATAGTACTTGTTTCCATGGTTACCACCACCTTGTAATCCATCAGTGGTGGTCGTGCTTGCACACTATAGGAAAAAGCACCAGCCTATGTGCACTGCCATGGTCCCGACCACCAGAGAGGCTGACACTTTTTCCTATAGTGTACAAGCACGACCACTACTGATGGATTGCAGGGTGGTCTGTAACCATGGAAACGAGCAGTGTATAATGTGATGGAAAAATGAATCCAGCCAGCAAAGGAAGCAATATGGAGAATCGCAATACATTAGTTAGTGCCTGGTATTAACTTTATGTACATGATAAATGCCACTTACTAAAGTGAGACAACCCCTTTAAGATTGGCCACCAGTATCAGCTTCCAGCGATCCAACTTCCGGTACCAGCTCTGGAATAAGGAGGAAGAACTACACAGCGCCATCCATTGTGCAGTGGACAGAGCTAGTTACTGCAGAGCTGCTTCTATTAAAAGTGAATGAGATCAGAGCTGCCTCACCAGCTCCGTCCACTCCACAATGTATGGAGATGTGTAGATCCAGAACTACTGCAAACCAGCTGATCGGTGGGTGTTGGTTTCAGACCCTGGCCGATCTGATACTGACAGCCTATCCATTACCTCACAACATCTAAAGGTCTGTGTTGAACTTATCACATGTACTGTATGTCCATAAAAATTTGGGGCCGTCCATGATTTTTCGTTCAGTGGTCCAGAAAAAAATAAAGAGGAGGCCGGCAATTCTGAGTGCCACCTCGATAGGGTTGGATGGCCCCTTTATTTTACTGTCCTCTCGTTCATGTAATGACAGGAGTCACGTTCCTTCATGGTGAACAAGCCATGTAACCCAGTGTGACAGTGTCATCAACAAGGGGACAAAGGATGTTTTCTCAATTTTAGTGCAGCTTTTGCTTCAGTGGTGGTGCAGTAGACCAGGATCTACAGAAACCAGGGCCTGCAGCACCATCACCTGACAACATCTGAAGAACTGAAGGTCTGTGTTGAAATAATTACATGTATATTTGTATACCAAGATCTTTCTCTTGATTTCTCTAGAAACATGACATTCTCGAAAGACGAGTCCATCACAGCTCCGACAGTAGTAAACTCGACCACGCTCCAAGTCAACACAACCAACACAATGGTCACCCGCAGCAGAGCAGCACAGCTCGTACTATCGATGCTCATCGTCACCATCGTCATCGGCCTCGTGTTTTTTCTTTGCTTCATTATACTGACTTTTAATGTCTTCTTCAAGACTCCGACTTTACGAGGGAACGCCCGATATGTCCTCTTTGTCTTCTTGCTCTTCACTGACACGTTGTATCTTCTTGTAGGGTTCTATTTAGTGTTGGCATCTATATATTTATTACACATCCCTGTGCCACTTTGTTGTATTTTATACACATTGTCTTCAGCCACATTCAAAGTCACCCCCTGTAACCTGGCAGCCATGGCGTTGGAACAATACATTGCGATTTGTCACCCGCTACGACACGGGGAACTCTGCACAACCCAAAGAGCTAACGTTGTGTTTGCCTTGATATGTTTCCTGGTGACGGTCCCATATGCAGCTGAATTTTATGCCATGGCCACGCCAATGACCAATATATTCAATCTTTATATTATATGCCGGCAGGATACCTTGGTGGTCAACCCAATCCAGAGCATCATACATTCAATAACGCTCTTTCTCTGCTTCACCTCGGTTGGAGTAGTCATCATTTTTACATACGTCAAGATCATGCAGGTGGCCAAGAGAGTGAGTTCTCAATCTTCTACTGCCTCTAAAGCCGGAAAAACGGTTATGATCCATGCCTTTCAGCTACTATTGTGCACCAGTGCCTTATTGTCCATACTTACCCAAAAGCTCACCGCCCAATGGCCAGATGCCTTGCCTACAATACACTTCTTTGTGTTCACCTGTTTGCCTAGGTTCCTCAGTCCTATGATCTATGGAATCCGAGACGAACTCTTGAGACAATACATGAGGAAGACTTTATTGAGATACTTTTGGCAAGTTTCCCACATGCGTCAAAGAAATCCGGCAGGCTGTTTCGGTAGAGAATAACCTGCCAGAGTTTGCTGAATCAGGAATAGTCGGATAGGGCTGCTTGGCCACCGGACAGCAGTGACTATAATGGGATCCAGCCGATCCCAGGATTATATGTCAGGAATCGTGTGTGCAGTGATTTTGGTCCAGTCGACTACATGTCCTGCCATGGAAAGCTAGTCACCATCGGCTTTGTTTGCAGTGGTGTCATTAATGAAAAATGTGGACTGCTATGGACAGGTTTTATTTGGGATCCCACAATTTTTGGGTTTGAGTGTGGAGGCCTCATGGTGAGAGCGTCAATCCTGCTTTTGCTGTGGAGGTCATACTGCCCCAACTGCTGGTGTGATGATCTGTGCAGCCATCGAGAGTCAGTCACCCCCCAGTAGTCATACAAGGTGCACTAAGAGCTCAGCGATATGTGCAGGACATCCTGCCGCCACATGTGTTGCTTCTCATGGTAGGGCTTCCAAGTGGCATTTTTCAGCAGGATAATGCTCACCCAACGATTCTGCCACGATGTACTTGAGAGAAGTTCCTGATTAGTAAATAGCAATCTCTTGTACAAGCAATGGAAGATTGCGAACTTGCTATAATCATTCCCCTAGCAACACCAGTGAGGGAGAGTCAATGGATAGGCCTTTAGGTCATTTATTTAATGTAATTTGAGAAATTATGTGATAGAGGTCAAAGGAAAATCCTCTCTCCAGCTCTGTGATTCATGTCTGATAAACGGGAAAGGGCTGGTGAC
Organism: Rhinella marina; assembly: GCA_900303285.1. NCBI lineage: Eukaryota > Metazoa > Chordata > Amphibia > Anura > Bufonidae > Rhinella > Rhinella marina. Next base: position 31,367 of record ONZH01000146.1, on the reverse strand, counting down.
GGGTAAATCATGAACTGTAAATTCAAAATGAACTGATCTTCAAAGTGAACTAACATTCCTGACAAAGATGGAACATAAACCAAGTGGGAGGGTTAGACAGTGATGATACAGCAGCTCACTGTCGCACTACCACTTGCTTCTAAGTTCCTACTACTAGAAAAAGAAAAACACAACACACCTCGGCAATACTGAAATTACACTGCCTAAACACAGCCCATGTGCATGAGAGAGAGACTGTGTAAGGTGTGTGTTTATAAAACTTAGTCTGGAGGTCCAGTCTTTCTTCTGACTCCTATACCCCCAATTTGTGCTGAGCATGCTAGACGATGCTACACTGCTTTACAGCTTTCTCATAAATATTCACCGTGAGTCAATACTTGTGAACTACTACAGGTGGTGCTGCACTCAGTCTTCTAAATCTGATTGAAGTAGACTCCCCTGAACTCTTTCTCAGAACATATTAGTTCAATAGTTCATCCAGTTCAGTTAGTTCACAAGTCGCCAGATCGACTGCCTATCAGCCTCCTCAGGACACAGCCCAGGCTATACTGTAGTTCTATTTATTCCACTAAATATCATTTGCTTGATCTTATCCAAACTGCTGGACAAAAATTATAGGGAGGGCAGATTCTAGGTTTTCTTCTGCCTGAGGCGAAAATTAAAATGAAACCCCCCGACCCTACTTCTAAAGACATATTTAGATACCAAACATACAAAAAAACACAGCCCCACATACCTCTTACATCCAGTGATGTCTCATCTGATGTATATGTTCTCTTTCCACTGGGAGCAGACCACCATGATGGCTTCTTTCAGCCACATCTCTTCTCTGCAGAATTGGTCACACAGACATATTTGATTCCTCACTTTTCGATCAATCTCCTCCTCACCCTCCTGGTGCCCCAACAGTGTCATCCTGCTGCTAGCCCAATACTGTGCCTGCTGTGCCCTCCATCCTCCCAAATATTAGAAATAAATAGTCCCCCCACATAGTACTAGTGCTCCCAGACTTCCCTTATTAGTAATAGTTCCCTTAGTTATGATAATGCTCCCCAAGAGTGCTGTCATTAGTAACAATGCCCTCCATATTGTGCCCAACAATAATAATGCCCCCACAGGACCCCCAGTAATAATAAGGCTCCATAGTGCTCCCAGCATTTAAAATGCCCCCTACAGTGCCTCCTGTAGTTCTAATGCCACCTACGGTTACTACTCCCCAGTACAGCCCCCTGTACTGTAATACCCACTATAGTGTCAGTATTTATAATGCTTCCCCCTTTTAGTGCCAGAAATTATAATGTTCCCTCCTTTAGTGCTAGCAGCTAGCATGTATAATTCCTCCCTGTAACCCCCCCCCCCCCCCGTAGTGCCAGTATATAATGCATCTCTGTGGCCCCCCAAGGTACCAGTATATATAAAGCCCCCATCCTGTGTGATTCTACTGCCTCCTAGCCCTAGTAGCTGAGGCCTATGCATTGGCATGCCTGGGACAAAAGCCCCGTACCCCACCGTAAACATCCACCCCCACCCGAGGCAGGTCAGCCACCAGCTCAGCTGAGATGCTCATATCACCTCATGACAAAAATGGCCCTGATAATAGGTTATAGGATAGTTTTTTCTGTGTCAGGTTTTTGTTCTAATTTCCTATTTTATACAATATGATAAAGCAGTAAATATATCTCATCATTTTCACAAAGCTATACAGTACCTCATCCAAGGAGCTAGTAAAGCCTCTGAGTAATAGACTAGACTATGCTTCTAACCCCTTCTTGGCAGTATTCCAGAGCCAGGGGAATAATGAACCATTCTTTTGAACTAATCTTTCAGACAAACTAGATTAGAATGAAATAATCTGTAAAAAGAACTAGATTTTCCATCAGTAGAAATGACTGCAGGACACAGGATATGAGCTCACAGAAAAGGATGAGACACATATGCAAATTACAGCCATAGCTAACTTCATAAATCCAAATATAACATGGGCCTCAAGATTGCAGCAAAGCACACTAAGTATGGTGAATAACAGATATAACACTGAATACTTTTATGATGCATATTAGTTGAGAAGCCATTAACTGGGACAGTACACCCACACACAGCAAGGGATTCCGAGGAATGTCTCCACCAGATTACAACATTTTGTTGGCCTGTCTGGTCACCAGATTTATCATCAATTGCGCATTTATGGGACCAGTTTGGGTGCCAGCTTCAGCAACCTACAAGTGTGTAAGATCTTTGTAGGCAAATGTACTGCAGGATGTCATACAGAACCTGAATGTTTCCATGCCTAGTTGTATCTCATCTTGTATCCAGGCTAGAGGCCATATCTGATCTTGTATCCAAGCTGGTGGCCATATGTCATCTTTTATCCAGGATAGAGGCCGTATCTCATCTTGTATCCAGGCTGGTGGCCATATGTCATCTTTTATCCAGGATAGAGGCCACATATCATCTTGTATGCAGGCCAGAGGACATATCTCATCTTATACCTGGGCTAGAGGCTGTATCTCATCTTGTATCCAGGCTCGAGGCTGTATCTCATCTTGTATCCAGACTAGAGGTCGTATCTCATCTTGTATCCAGGCTAGAGGATGTATCTCATCTTGTATCCAGTCTAGAGGCCGTATCTCATCTTGTATCCAGGCTAGAGGCTGTATCTCATCTTGTATCCAGTCTAGAGGCCATATCTCATCTTGTATCCAGGCTAGAGGCTGTATCTCATCTTGTATCCAGTCTAGAGGCCATATCTCATCTTGTATCCAGGCTAGAGGCCGTATCTCATCTTGTATCCAGTCTAGAGGCCATATCTCATCTTGTATCCAGGCTAGAGGCTGTATCTCATCTTGTATCCAGTCTAGAGGCCATATCTCATCTTGTATCCAGGCTAGAGGCCGTATCTCATCTTGTTGTCCAGTCTAGAGGCCAAATCTCATCTTGTATCCAGGCTAGAGGTCGTATCTCATCTTGTATCCAGGCTAGAGGCCGTATCTCATCTTGTATCCAGGCTAGAGGCCGTATCTCATCTTGTATCCAGGCTAGAGGCCGTATCTCATCTTGTATCCAGGCTAGAGGCCGTATCTCATCTCATGTCCAGTCTAGAGGCCATATCTCATCTTGTATCCAGGCTAGAGGTCGTATCTCATCTTGTATCCAGGCTATAGGTCGTATCTCATCTTGTATCCAGACTAGAGGCTCTAAAATTGTTATCCCTTACACATATCATCATAAAAATAGCCAAAGCCAGTTCATCCAGTTCAACAGAGAAAAGGTGTTCAAAGATAACACATATACAGCATATATAAAGAACTAGACCACTGAGCTAACTATCCAATCCAATCAAAGAAACAGATAACCACTAGTAAATGATACCACTCAATCCATGTGGTTCAGAACTGAAAGTGCATAGTTCACCCCTTTACAAGCAGCTGCCCACACACTGGTTGCTAAAGTCTCTTTAGAATTCCTACGAAGGTCATCAAAGAAATTATGAACAAAAACAGTCCTCTATAAGAATCATACATCTGAAGATGGAAACAAAGCAGAAAACAAGCGGTCATGCCTACAACTCATTTCTTTGTGTTTACCTCTTTGTCCAGGTTCCTAAACCCCATAAATTATGGAATTCAAGAAGAACTCTTGAGAAAATACATAAAGAAGGTTTTATCCAGATATTTGTGTTAGATAGTGAAGACACTCAGACGTATGGAAGATCTCATTTAGTTTTCATTGGGTTCAAAAAGTTTTAAAAGCTTTGTCATAAGAAGTATTCATTGTTCTGACTCTAATTGGGTTTAACTGCACTTTTTTACTCTGACCAAAAATAAAAACTGTCATATTGTCAACCTCTTAAAGGCGCTGTCTCATGTCAACACCCCCTGTCAACATGCCTTTAGGCTTGGGACCCCTTCGATGAGCTAGAATGGAGACATGTTCTGTAAGAGTGTCTCCCACTCTGGCAAATCCAATGCCTCCTCTGCACGAGTCCATGGTGGCATCAGCACATCCTCATTATGTAGGCTGGAACACAGACAACCATGCTACCTGATACACAGTACTACTGACAGAGTGTGATGGTGGTGTCAAGCACAGCAGATACAAATACAAAAATGGGAGTGAACATACAGGAAAACATGTACAGTATATAAGCACAATTTAATGTAAGGGGGATATTAAATCACAACCCTAGATCACCAGGGATACCGACATTGGTTCCTTAAAGAAGAACTCCCACAAAAATGTTTATTCTCTGACCTATTAGAAAGGTGCATGATATAATCTGTAGTGAATGTCATCTTCTTATCAGAGACTGTATTTGTGAGTTATCCCCTCTCTTCTTATTGTAGCTGGGTCATGTGACCAACTCCCTGACCTCCAACTGACCCAGGACAGGAAGCCAGTTACTTCTCTATTCATTCCTATGAGACTGAAAGTGAGGCGCCGATAGGAATACATAGAGAAATAGACTCCCTGTCCACAGACAAGATGCTGTGTCAGTTGGTGGGTCTGATTGCTGGTCACATGACACAGATGAGAAGCACCAGGGAGATATAAATCACAAATACAGTCACTGGTAAGAAAATGTCATTCACTACAGATTACATCATGTACATTTCTAGCAGGACATGGAATTAAAATTTTTGCGGGAGTTCTTCTTTAAATAAACCACCATTACTCAGTCTCTTTACAGAGAACCCATCTCCTCGGTCTTGCACCAGTCAGCTGGTTGGTAAAAATGGTGGTGTATGTCATACAGGCTTAAGGGTACTCTTGTAGTTGTACCTAATCCCATCTGCAGTGGATCAACAGAGCACTTGATGTGATAGTACTAGACTATGTGGCCCTTTTGACACCTTCACCTTGGATGTCCACACGACTTTGTTGAGAGCTCCCACACTCATTGTAGTCTGGGTGCACCAGGTACACCTGGGAAGTAGGCACCGACCCACAGTTTCAGGGTGGGCTGATATTGCATTGCAACTACAGTATATATCCTGGCCAATGCCTATTTGAGGTTGTACCAGTGGTCACTTAGGACTTTCAGAGGACTTTCAGTGATGACACTCGGCCCATACCAATCCAATCATTCTTTCAGGGAATATCCAAAGCTTCAGCTCTTGCCTAGGGAGCAGCCCAGTGGTGTAGCTATAGGGGGTGGACAGGTAGCAGGGCCCAGGAGCCTCAGGGGGCCCAAAGACCCCTGTGGTGCATAAGAAGACACTAGTATTATAGAAAGTGCATACTGGCTGGAGGGAAGGGATTGAGAATCTGGCATGGGGGGGAGGAGCTGTTTCAATTTTTGCCTTGGGCAAGCACGAAGGCTATGTGCTTCCCTGCCTCTGGCCACAAAGCACCTATGGAAGGGGGGCTGGACTCTTGCACCAGGGCCCATGAGCCTTTAGTTATTCCACTGTAGCAGCCCTTTTCTGATCAGTTTCATCAGGCATCATAACATGGATGGCTCACTGGCTACAGCTTCCCCCTGCCACATTAAAACTAGTGTTGAGCAAGCATGCTAAATTTAAATTATTTTATTATTTTGGGAAAAAAATGGCGTGGGGTCCCCCCCTTTTTTCCTTCTCCAGCCAGATACAACCAGCAGCGGCAGCCTGGCACTACCAGGGTGGGAAGGGACAGGGTTATTGGCCCTTCCCAGCCTAATGGTACCAGCCTGCAGCCGCCCCAGAGCCAGACCCTCAATTTAGAAGATCCGGTCCTGCAGGTACCCGGGTCTTCCCGGCACCCCTGGTGGTGGTGGGTGTCGGGGTAATAGATGTTGGGGTTAGTGCTGGCCTGCCATACCGGCAAGCACTAAGCCCAGTATTAGTAATCAGGGCCGTCTGTGGATAGCCATGATTACTAAAACTGCAATGTTGTAAAAAAACACACACACTTATAAAATATTTTATTGAAATAAATACTCCCCCAGACCCCTGTTTGACCATTTTAGTTAAAAAATAAAAAAAGCTGGTCCGACGTAATCCACCGAATCCGACGTAGTCCTCTGCATTCACGATCCTGAAAAATAGAAAACAAACAAACACAGACCACTTACCTCCTCAGGCTTCTTCTTTGTAGTGATTCCTCCTGTCCAGCAGGTGGCGCTGTGGTACAACTTACCACTCTGTGCGCTGTCTTCCAGCTGGATGGGAGGAGGGAGCTTCTAGGGAAGGTAAGTAGTAAGTCTCTGTGTGTCTGTCTGTCTGTTTGTTTGTTTTTTTTTTAATTTTGGGCACTTGTGTAAACCAGGCACCCCCCACTCTTCTGAGCAGGGGGTGCCTGGTTTACTCCCATAGACTTCAATTATGCTCGGGTGCTCGGCCAGAGCACCCGAGCGTACGAGCACCGCAGTGCTCGATCATCACTAATTAAAACCCATCTTTCCCTTCTGGAGGTTTTGGAGTCCCTTGAGCCCCTTTGGAGCCCCTTAATATAACTGCAGTGGATGAATTCCTTCTCTTCTGTATCCACCATCAAAAAGGCAAACCCTATGTCTATGCTTACCATACTATTATACCTTGCTCTTGGGATGATCTTCCCCTTACTTTGGACAATCTAATCAGCAACTGGCAAACTATGTCTTGCTCTGTTTGAATCGCTCCTCTTCACCTTTGACAGTGTTCCTTGAAGGATGTTGCCTCCAGCTCCATATTTTACCCTTCCAGCACCATACTAGTAGGGCTTCTACTGGTCAGGCCACATCTTTGCCATCCTCACACTAATGGCTCCATCTGGTACTCTTGACATCCTTGGATTACTGCTGCTTGTGCAGTGGCCAGGTTGGAGGTACAGATGTAGGACAGTCAACACTCAAACTCTTAACTCATTGTGATATCCTGTAACAAAAGCAACTGAAGGTCTTGGCTTAACACAATGAGTTTAGCTAACACGTCTAGTTAAGCATGTGTGTTAACTCTAATACATCTGTAGCCCCCAATGATATGCTGGGTCACCTAGACACCAGAGGGGATTGTAAGGCATGGTGCACCTTCAATGGGAAATATGTCCAGGGTTTGCAGTAAACCAGTGTGCTTCTGTACTGGAGGAACTCAAATGCAAAGCAATACAGGCAATGCACTGAGCTGGCTTCTCCAGTCCCTGTCTGGTAGCAGATGGTTCCGTGCTGAGGAAAGGCCTGAACAAACAGCCCCTCTCTTTCTTAGAAGGCTAGAAGCCTTTAATTCTGACCAATGCCTATCTATTTATGCATAACTCTGCCCAATCACCTTTGTGCCCCAACCCAGTAGTTATGCCCCATAAGTACCCCCTTACAATAGTGCTTCCCCCCTAATAATACCCCACACAGTAGTTTTCCCCCTTAGTGTCCACCCAAAGTAGAATGTTCCCTCTACACACACAATAGTCATGCCCCCTTAGTGTCCCTACACAGTAGAATGCCCCCTTACTGTGCCACACTATAGATATGCTCCCTTAGTGCCCCCACATAGACGTTGCCCCACACAGCAGATACACCCACTTAGTGCCCCTACACAGTAGAATGCCCCATTAGTTTCCCTAGACCAGAGGTCAGCAACCTTCAGCACTCCAGCTGTTGTGAAACTACAATACCCAGCATGCTCCATTCATTTCTCTGTGAGTGCATAGAACAGCAGAGCAATAATGCATGCTGGGAGTTGTAGTTTCACAACAGCTGGAGTGCCGGAGGTTGCCTACCCCTGCCCTAGACAATAGATATGCCCCTTACTGCCACTACATGGTAGAATGCCGTGTAAGTACTGCCACTGTACAGTTAATACAATTTTTAAAAAAGTAATTCTCATCTAACTCTGTTCCCCCAATGAACAGCGCACATCATGCTCTTCCCAGAAGCAGGTGCAATACAGTAATATGATTGCACCGGCTAAGCTGAGCAGGCCGCGGTATGGTGGAGCAGGGGGCTCACGGCTCCCTGCTTCACCATTGCATTCAACCGTATCTTTGTCTTCAGGATGCAGATACAGTTGAAATCGGGACAATCTATAACCATCCAGGGACTGTGGGACAGCCGCCTAAATTCAAGATTCAAGCTCAGCCCTGCCACATCTAAGATGGTTGGGAGGCATGGAAATATTTGTAGGAGGCAGTATTATCTGCGCCTATATAATTTACAAGGACAGGTGTAAGGCGGTGAGGAGCACACCAACCTTAAAAGATCGCTGCGCCCTCATATGATATGCCAGTAGAAAGTACTTGCTAATTCCTTATATAAACCATAATAGATGGTGCTGTTGTACCACAAATAGGAACAGAGCTCTGCTCTACAGAGAAAGCAGAGCAGAGGAACATGTCAGCACTTGATGCAAGAAGTAGAAGAAGGTGTGGATTGGCCATAGACCTTAAAGGGAAATTTCCTGGTGGGCCAATGTCCAGGGGGCCGTCTGGCCAGTGGAAGTTTTTGGGGATGTATTTTGTGCTGCTGGCGGCAATATTTTGTGATGGACTGTGGTATTTGGCTCTATTGGAGAGGTATAATGTGCCACTATATGGTATTGCTCACGCTGCCTTCCATCAATTTGGACCTGACTACAAAACAGGGCCACTTTAAGTATTTTCTCCAGGGCCACTTTAAGTTCCCAGTCCACCCCTGAATAGAAGGGGTCCTAAAAAGGGCTGAACAGTGGAGGACTTGGGCACATGTCCTTGTGAGGCTTCTAGCCTGCTCCAACCATGGTAGACTGTCCCCATAAAAGTGGTGTAGGAGCTGGGGTGTGCTAAAGTTGGGGCCACAGACACTGTCTGGAGCAAGTCCCTAAGCAGCAGTCACCACAGCCATGAAGAGAGGCCGGACTGGGGCGATAGCTTAGGGGAGGCCGGCATAAGAGGTTTTGGTTTAAAGGGGGCCGGCAGTGATAGGGTTAACAAGTTTGAAATGGAGGTGGGGGTGGTTTTGAGTGTAGGGGTGGAGCTTTGGAGTTATAGGGGGTGGTTGGTTTATACCAGCCTGAGTAAAAACGTGTGGCAGGCTGCTACTACTCCTATCATTGTACTCACCATCATGCTGGCGGTGGAGGAGATTATCCGGCAGTTGCGGGCAGCGGCAGAGGCACGGGGACCCGAATGGCTGCAGGAGCAAGTGTCCGGCTTGCTTCAGGGGGAGGCTGTGGGGAATGCAGGCCCGCAGCCACGATCCAGACGGCCGCGGCTGGTTCGCCCGCCGGCGCGCCTTAGTCCTGAGGAGACCCCCAGGGTCCAGCGCCGGGTTAGGAGCCCCTCCGGGGACCCTCCACGCCTGGGGGATGGCAGGCTTCCTTCTGGCAGTTCCTCCAGGCGTGGGAGGAATCCAGGTATGCGGCGGGACCCAGTGCAGGGTGGGGAGGCCCCCTCACCCTCTCCAGCAGCGTGTCTTCAGGAGCCAGGACCGGGATCTGCGACACCTCCCCCGATCAGGAGGCCAGTGGGACCCGCTCGGCGTGGGAACAGAGCTGGAGTCAACGAGGGTGTGCAGCGTGGGGACCGAGGAATGCACAGGCCTCAGCAGGATGTCGGCCAGCATGGCGTTAGCTCCGCCCCCAGGAGTGAAGAGAGGAATCTCCGGCATCAGCAAGATGTCGGGACAGCATGGTGCTAGCTCCGCCCCCAGGAGTGAAGACAGTGAAGCATGGTCTGCACCGAGCGCATCCAGCAGGGAGGACGCTGGGATGCAGGGTCTGCAAGAAGAAGACTGGGCTGGAGCTGTTTAGGAAGAGCCACAGCATCAGGAGGATCATCAGGAGGATCATCAGGAGGCAGGACCTTCGGCTGCTGGGTACACAGCACCCAGGCAGCCAGGTGAGTCAGCATTGGGGACTTGTACTTCTGTTATTAGCTGTCCTGGGAGTTTAGTGGCAGGAGGGTTACAGGGTGATGTGGGGAGGGGGTTGGGACAGCTATTGAGTAGTTTGGCTGGGCTGGTATCGGGTATGGGGGCGGGGGGGTCACCCCCGCTGCAGGCCTGGGGTGTGGGCGCAGGTGCGAGTGGGGCAGCGTTAGGTGTGGCTAGCCAGGCGGTGGGGTCGGTTTCGGTTCAGACTCAGGCGGGGGGTGAGGAGGATAGGCCTAAGGTAGACGATTCTGCTAAGGGGGAGGTGTACGTCTGCTTCGAGGGCCCGCTTGGGGCGCATTTGAAGCAGGAGGTACGGGAGCATATATGGAAGGGGGAGTATATTGAAATATTTTCATTACTCCCCCTAGAGAGGTTTAACCTGGATAGGAGTAAAAAAGATGAAGGGAAGAAGGAGGAGGATGAAAAGCGCCGCTATCGTTTGATACCGCGCACGTTTTCTAACTGGCTCCAGGCATTTGCTATCTTAGCAAGTGTGATTGGAGAAAAGGCGCCGGAATGCTGTTCGGCGTTATTTTGCTATTTGGACGCCATCGGGGAGGCTTATCGGGTTTATGGAGGGACGGGTTGGCTACGGTACGACGAGCAGTTTAGGCAAAGAAAGGCTGTGCGTCCCAATATTCGGTGGGATCACAAAGATATTGGGCTGTGGCTAAGGGTTACGGCGCCGGTGCGGGTTGGGCAGTCCTTTCAGGGGGACTCAGGAGGGTCGGGGCAGGCGAATGTCACGGCAGCATCAGCTAAGGGATTGTGCTTCCTTTTTAACGAAGGAAGTTGCCGATTTGGTTCCAAATGTAAGTTCAAGCATGAGTGCTCGTCCTGCGGCGGTACAAATGGAGCCAATCGGTGTTTTAAAGGAAACAAGGCTAAGTCAGGAGAGGGTGCTGGAAAAGGGGCTGACTCCGGTGCAGGTGCAAAAGATGGGGCCGTACCTCGATAGATACCCGCATCGCGAGGCAGCAGAGTTGTTAAGGAATGGTTTTAAGTGGGGGTTTAGTATTCCGTCCATTCCGTTGCCGGTGGTGATGGTGCGAAAAAATTTGCGTTCGGCCCTGGAGCATCCGGCGGTGGTATCCGAAAAATTGGCGAAGGAGGTTGCATTGGGGCGCATGGCGGGACCGTTTTTGGAACCGCCATTGGCCAATTTGCAGATTTCACCGCTAGGGGTAGTGCCTAAGAAGGAGCCGAACAAGTTTCGGCTCATTCACCATCTGTCTTATCCGAAAGGTGCGTCTGTCAATGAGGGTATTGATCCGGAGCTTTGTTCACTTCATTTGATGCGGCTGTGGCTTGGGTGAGGAAGTTGGGCCCTGGGGCACTGTTGGCAAAAACCGACATTGAGGCTGCTTTTCGCCTTTTGCCGGTGAACCCAGATAGTCTACACAGGTTGTTTTTGGGATGGAGGCTATTTTGTGGACAGGTGTTTGCCTATGGGGTGTTCGGTGTCGTGCGCTTATTTCGAAGCATTTAGTTCATTTTTGTAATGGGTGGTAACAGACGTTGCGGGTTGATCATCTATTATTCATTATTTGGATGACTTTCTTTGTTTGGGACCGGCGGGGTCTCGAGTTTGTCATCTGTTCTTGAGCACGTTGCAGTCGTTGTTTGCGTCGTTCGGGATTCCTTTGGCGGCAGATAAGACGGTGGGGCCAGTGACGGAATTGAGTTTTCTAGGGATTGTTATTGACACGATCAGAATGGAATGCCATTTGCCGGAGGACAAAGTGCGGGATCTCCAGGTAGTGGTGAAAAGGGCAAGGAGTTCTCCGAAGATTCGGTTGAAGGACTTACAATCCTTGTTAGGAAAACTTAATTTTGCCTGTCGTATTATGCCAATGGGTCGCATCTTCTGCCGTCGGTTAGCTGGTGCTACGGCAGGTGTTTCTTCTCCTCACCATTTTATTCGTTTGGGGAAGGAACTGAAAGGGGATCTGCAGGTGTGGTCCATTTTTCTGGAACAGTTTAATGGTAGGACACTAATGTTGGGGGAGGCGGTTAATGATTTTGATTTTGAGTTATTTTCGGATGCGGCAGGGGGGTCTGGTTTCGGGGTTTACTGTCACAGGCAATGGTGTGCGGGCAAGTGGCCGGAGTCCTGGGTAGCACGGGGTTGGGTCCGGAACTTGGCTCTGTTAGAACTCTTTCCTATTGTGTTGGCGGTGAAGTTGTGGGGGGACAATTTTAGGGATAGGAAGGTTCGTTTTCACTGCGACAATCTGGGGGTAGTGCAGGCTGTTAATAGTTTGACTGCGTCATCTCCTCCTGTTGTGCGTTTGTTACAGCATTTTGTTTTGGTTTGTCTGTCACTCAATGCTTGGGTAGTGGCGGTTCATGTGCCAGGGGTGACTAATTGCATTGCGGATGCTCTTTCTCGTTCGCAGTGGGAGCGTTTTCGTTTCCTGGCGCCGGAGGCAGAAGCCGAGGGATCGGAGTGTCCGGAGTCCCTGTGGGAGCTCCTGGAGGTACTATAGAATCGTTGTTGCAGGCATCTATGAGTGCGGGTACATGGGCTGCTTACGGGAAAGCGTGGTGCGTTTGGGAGCAGTGGTGTTGGGACCTGGGTACTAGGGTAGATGGGGGGGACATCCCTTTAGTGTTATTTTTGGGTTCGGTTAGGGAGGAAGGTTGGTCGGTGGCCAAAATGAATAGGTGGATAGCGGGTTTAGCATTTGGTTTTAAGATGAGGGGTTTTCAGGATGTTACAAAGAGTTTTCTGGTTAAGCAGATTGTGAAGGGATGGAGACGGGGTTGTAAGACTGAGGATAGGAGACGCCCAGTGTCGTTTGCTTTGCTGTTGCAAATTGGGTCGCTGCTTGAGGGGGTGTGTTGTTCCCCAGAGGAAGTTCAGTTGTTCAGGTTGGCCTTTTCGTTGGCGTTTTTTGGGACGTTTCGTTTGGAGGAGCTGGTTAGCAATAGTGTGCGGTGTGCGGGGGGATTGCGGGGTGAAGATGTGGTGCTATATCAGGATAAGGTGGTAATTACGATTCGCAGGTCCAAGACGGATCAGGAAGGGAGGGGTAGGCATCCTATGCTGTTCGCCATTCCGGAGTGTTTGTTATGCCCAGTTAGGTGTTTGGGGGACTATGGGTGGCGGCCAAATATGGGGGGCGGTCCTTTGCTTAGACATGCAGACGGGTCGTTCCTGTCTCGATATCAGTTTTTGGCCCTTTTTAAACGGTGTTTGAAAAGTTTGGGGGTTGATTCCAGGGATTATACAGGGCACTCTTTCCGGATAGGGGCGGCTACGGAGGTGGCGCGTTTGGGCATGAGTGATGAGGTAATTAAAAGGATTGGCAGGTGGGAATCGGTCCGGTTTCGTTCCTATGTTAGGGTAGGTCGTTTGTAACTGATGTGGTATGGTGGTATTTGTTACAGTTGTGTGGTTTCTTTTGTTTTCTTCAGGTACCCCTCCGGCGTTAGTCTGGATTTTGGGGCACTCATTCGTATTCTGGGGAGCTGTGAGGGCGGATGTTCGTCCGAATGGGCGTCAGTTGGGGTTCGAGAGGAATGTGGCTATCGTACGGTGGCTCGGTTCGCGAGGTATGTTGTGGGGGGGGGGGGTGTTAAGAGAAGTGCACAGGTTTGTTAGGTTGGATAGGGCTCCCGATATTTTGGTATTGCACGTAGGGGGAAATGATTTGGGGGTTAGGCCATTTCGGGAGTTAATAAGGGACATAAAATTTGATTTATTACGGTTGTGGGCCCTATTCCTGTCCATGGTGACTGTCTGGTCGGATATCGTGCCTCGTAAGGTGTGGCGGGAGGCAAGGTCAGTGGATCGTTTGAATAAAGCGAGGATTAAGGTTAATCGTTCAGTTGGGAGGTTCATGGCCAGGAATGGGGCCGTGGCAGTTAGGCATGCGGAGCTGGAATTGGGGAGTTTTGGAGGGCTGACGGAGTTCACCTTAATGCGGTGGGCATAGATTTGTGGGCTTTGGGCCTGCAGGGTGGAATAGAAAGGGCTTTGGGTGTGTGGAGGAACGCGCAAGCTTGAGGGAATAGAGTGGTCAAGTTGCGCGTTGTTGGCGGGGTGAGGTCCTTGAAGTTGGTTGGAGTGATGGTATCCGAGGATGGGAGGGCCTCAATGGTGGGGCTGGACTCCCATGGTTGGGCTGTTTGGTTCAAAGTGAGAGGCGTCCATCAGTTGCTGTCTCCGAGCTGGCGCTTCACGGCTGGAGGCAAGATGGAAGGGCCAGGTTGAGTTGTTTTTTGGGTTATAAATTAAATGGACTTTGGGGCTTCAAGGACCTCCCTCGTCGGGGGTTAATTTATATATAAGTTATGTTATTTATGGTTATTTATTATTTTGTTAATAAAACGGCTGCTGTGGCCGATTAAAACCGATCTGGTTTCTGTGTCTTATTTATGGGAAGTTAATAGTTGGGAATGGGATTTAGTCGGTGGTATTAGGCCCCCTGAGAATTAACCAATAACCTTTTCATGACCTGAAGGGGCCACTAATATGAGCAACAGCCCAGTGGTATGAAAGGAGAGGGAGTCTTCCTTCCCACTCTGTGCCATGAAAGTCATCTAAAAGCCAGGTCAGAGTCGAATCCCCTGAGAGAAGAGGCAGAACATGTTTAGTTGCCTGAGCATTGAGAGCATTGATCTACTATGTTTGACCCAACCTGTCACAGCTCACATGCCAAGCACTCTCCCCCCAACACCACTATGCTGCTCCACGGGGGTGCCTCCATGATATTTGCTTCCTCTCTCGGTGACTCTGTGACCAAGGTATGGGAACTGACCGAAATATCAGACATAATGGTGACATGTACATAAAGGTATTATTGTCTTATATGCCAATTTATTTGGAGGATATACTATAATAATAAAATATATTTTTATATACTTATATACTTTGGATTAGATCCATTGCACTTTGCACCTCACCGCTTCTGGACACCGAGTGCAGCCCAGCAATACTACTTTACTCCAGTCATCTCTGCAATACCACTTCTCACTACCGTGTCTGCTATTGGACTCAGTTCACACCAACTGTGGTTCTTTCTGCAACTTGAGCTATTGGAGTGTTACCTGGTGTCTGACTCTAAAATATTAGCTAATCCTGTAGGCAGTGACTCAGTTTCTCTCTTGCTGCGTTTTGTTCTGTCTCCTGTGAGAGTGCTGAATAACACCGTAGGGTTATAGTAGCTGACATCCCTTGGTTGACAAAGAGAATCCACACTTTCAGATTTGACCAGTGGGGACTTAACACTATCTGTGTGTATATCATTTACAGGGAGATACCAGGAAACAGTACTGTCTGTACCTACATCATTTACAGGGAGAGACAGTGAGGCAGTACTATCTGTACCTACATCATTTACATGGAGATAGAAGAGGCAGTACTATCTGTACCTACATCATTTACAGGGAGAGACATGGAGGCAGTACTATCTGTACCTACATCATTTACAGGGAGATAGAAGAGGCAGTACTATCTGTACCTACATCATTTACAGAGCAATACAAGGAGGCAGTACTATCTGTACCTACATCATTTACAGAGCAATACAAGGAGGCAGTACTATCTGTACCTACATCATTTACAGAGCAATACAAGGAGGCAGTACTATCTGTACCTACATCATTTACAGGGAGAGACAGGGAGGCAGTACTATCTGTACCTACATCATTTACATGGAGATAGAAGATTCAGTACTATCTGTACCTACATCATTTACAGGGAGATAGAAGAGGCAGTACTATCTGTACCTACATCATTTACAGGGAGATACATGGAGGTAGTACTATCTGTACCTACATCATTTACAGAGCAATACAAGGAGGCAGTACTATCTGTACCTACATAATTTACAGAGAGATACAAGGAGGCACTTCTATCTGTACCTACATAATTTACAGAGCAATACAAGGAGGCAGTACTATCTGTACCTACATAATTTACAGAGCAATACAAGGAGGCAGTACTATCTGTACCTACATAATTTACAGAGAGATACAAGGAGGCAGTACTATCTATACCTACATCATTTACAAGGAGATAAAAGGAGGCAGTACTATCTGCTTTTACAGAGCAATACAAGGAGGCAGTACTATATGTACTTACATCATTTATAGAGAGATACAAGGAGGTTGTACTATCTGTACCTACATCATTTACAGGGAGATACAAGGAAACAGTAATATCTTTACTGACATAATTTACAGGGAAGGACAGGAGGAAAGTATGGTACAGAGATACATACATAGATACATTTATAGAGAGATACAAGAAGGCAGTACTATCTGTACCTACATCATTTACAGGGAGAGACAGGAAAGCAGTACTATCTGTTCCTACATCATTTACAGAGGGAGGCAGTACTGTCTGTACATACATCATTTACAGGGAAAGAAAGGAAGGCAGTATTATCTGTGCCTACATCACTTACAAGAGATACAAGAGAGATACAAGAAGGTAGTACTATTTCTACCTACATCATTCACAGGGAGAGACAGGAAGGCAATACTATCTGTATCTACATCATTTACAGGGAGAGACAGTAAGGCAGTACTACGGCTACTGACATAATTTACAGGGAAATACAGGAAGACAGCGCCTTCTGTACCTACATCATTTATAGAGAGATACAAGAAGGCAGTACTATCTGTACCTACATCATTTACAGGGAGAGAGAGGGAGGTAGTACTATCTGTACCTACTGTACATCATTTACAGGGAGATACAAGAAGGCAGTACTATCTGTACCTACATCATTTACAGGGAGAGAGAGGGAGGTAGTACTATCTGTACCTACTGTACATCATTTACGGGGAGATACAAGAAGGTAGTACTATCTGTACCTACATCATTTACAGGAAGGCAGTACTATATGTGCCTACATCATTCAAATAGAGAGGCAGGATGGAAGAGTTACACTTACTAATTTTGTAGACAGAAGGATGTATAAGTTTTAATTCAAACTGACCTCTATTTTACACAGAAACCTAAACACAGAGCTGGTGGTCACCTTGGCGTCAGCTGGGCTATGACTACGCAATGGCCTCCATTTTATGTAAGTGATGTTTCCTATAATGTAAATCCTACTAGCTTGGCTACAGATCCCATTCCCTGTAGTTGGATGCTCTCCTGGCTCAAAATGCCCCCCCCCCTCCTTTGCCCAATATTTTCAGCCCATGAAGGGCATCAATGATTCATTGATTTTTACAGGGACAGGCATTACCAGGGAATAAGGACATGTGTCATCCTCCATACTATAACACAATGAGTCTGATGATAGCTGCACACATGGGGGCTCAGTATAGGACGTTTTGGATCTTTGGCAAACTGGGTCAGTAACATGAGGGTAATGAATAGAGATGAGCGAGTAGTGTTCGATCGAGCCGGTATTCGATCGAATACTACGCTATTCGGCATACTCGATTTCAATCGAGTATAACAGCGATGGCGCACTTAGAATTCGTTTCCCCTCCCACCTTCCCTGGCGCTCTTTTTCCACCAATCACCATGCAGGGGGGGTATGACAGGCACGCTGAGCACGCTGGCAGCGCGAAAACGGCGTCTACATGGATTGGCTGGAAAAACCATGTGACCTCGAATATTAAAAACTCAGCTCTTCCTGCTCGTACGCATATGCTGCGTGAACTTAGTCAGGGACAGAGGCTGGAGAAGGGAGAGACAGGTTTTAGCAGTTGGACAGGCAGGAGCGTGATTAAAAGCCCTTATCAGGGCTACTATAGTGCAGTACAGTGATAGCTTTACTACAAGATACACTTTACAGAGAACGGCTGCCGTATTCAGGGATAGCTGCTGGAGTAGGGACAGAGAGAGGCATTAGTGGTGTATTAGGTGCTCTGCTACATACCAAACTATATTTGGCACTACTGTTCTGCGTTCTTTTTGGCTGCAAAACCCTGTTATATACCTAGTGTGTATATGCACCATCTGATCTTCTGGCAGTATACGGCTGTGTACTTTTTTTTTTTTAAATACAGTTTATTTGGCTCTAGTGTTCTGGGTTCTGTGTGCCTGCAATACCCTTTTTGTATACCAGGTGTAAATACCCACCGTCTGACCTGCTAGTACACGGCTGTGTACCTAGAAAATTATTTTAAAAAAAAGCCTTTTCATTGGCACCTGTACTTTGCGTTCTCTTGCAAAATAATTGTATATACGTAGTGTTCATACACACCGTCTGATCTGTTAGTACACGGCTGTGTACCTAGAAATATATTTTAAAAAAAGCCTTTGAATTGGCACCTGTACTTTGTGTTCTCTTGCAAAATAATTGTATATACGTAGTGTTCATACACATGGCTGACTTCATGCTGGGCTGCTTTTCCCGGGACACACGTGTTGTCCGGATAGTGGAGAACAAACTGTACTGGGTCTTCGCACTCCTGGACCCCCGGTATAAAGATAACGTCTCCTCTTTTATTCCGGTAGAGGAGAGGACGAATCGATTGCTGGAATACCAGAGGGAACTCGTGCAGAACATGATGGAGATTTTCCCACCCACCATCGCTGGCGGCAGAGAGGAGAGGGTCTCCCAGAGTCCCACAACATCTATCAGGCCCACAGCCACCAGGGGAACACTCTCCAAGGTGTGGGACACGTTCATGGCACCCCCTCGTGCAACTTCCATCACTGCGGGGCCTGCTATCAGCAGGAGGGACAAGTATCGGCGGATGTTGCGGGAGTACCTGGCAGACCGTACCCCTGTCCTCCCCGATCCCTCGGCGTCCTACACTTACTGGGTCTCCAAGTTGGACACGTGGCTGGAACTGTCCCTGTACGCCTTGGAGGTGCTTGCCTGCCCTGCCGCCAGCGTGCTATCAGAAAGGGTGTTCAGCGCAGCCGGGGGCATTATAACCGATAAGCGCAGCCGCCTGTCAACCGACAGTGCCGACAGGCTGACGCTAATCAAAATGAACAGTAAGTGGATTGACCCGGACTTTGCTTCTCCAACAGTGGAAAGCAGCCAAAAGTGAAGTGCCATCTGTATGAAGTGCCATTTCCTCCTCCACCTCCTCCTCCGCCTCCTTAACCGCCGTAGAATTATAAAATAATTCTCACCTCTTGGGCCTCCACATAATTTTTAAGAGGTCTCACCTCTTGGGCCTCCACAAAATGTTTAAGAGGTCTCACCTCTTGGGCCTACACAAAATGTTTAAGAGGTCTCACCTCTTGGGCCTCCACATAATTTTTGAGAGGTCTCACCTCTTGGGCCTCCACAAAATGTTTAAGAGGTCTCACCTCTTGGGCCTCCACAAATTGTTTAAGAGGTCTCACCTCTTGGGCCTCCACAAAATGTTTAAGAGGTCTCACCTCTTGGGCCTCCACATAATTTTTAAGAGGTCTCACCTCTTGGGCCTCCACAAAATGTTTAAGAGGTCTCACCTCTTGGGCCTCCACAAAATGTTTAAGAGGTCTCACCTCTTGGGCATCCACAAAATGTTTAAGAGGTCTCACCTCTTGGGCATCCACAAAATGTTTAAGAGGTCTCACCTCTTGGGCATCCACAAAATGTTTAAGAGGTCTCACCTCTTGGGCCTCCACAAAATTTTATCAAGTCTCACCTCTTGGGCCTCCACAAAATTTTTAACAGGTCTCACCTCTTGGGCCTCCACATAATTTTATCAAGGTCTCACCTCTTGGGCCTCCACAAAATTTTTAACAGGTCTCACCTCTTGGGCCTCCACAAGATTTTATCAAGGTCTCACCTCTTGGGCCTCCACAAAATTTTTAACAGGTCTCACCTCTTTAGCCTCCACACAATTTTTAAGAGGTCTCACCTCTTTGGCCTCCACATAATTTTTAAGAGGTCTCACCTCTTGGGCCTCCACATAATTTTTAAGAGGTCTCACCTCTTGGGCCTCCACATAATTTTTAAGAGGTCTCACCTCTTGGGCCTCCACATAATTTTTAAGAGGTCTCACCTCTTGGGCCTCCACATAATTTTTAAGAGGTCTC
Organism: Rhinella marina; assembly: GCA_900303285.1. NCBI lineage: Eukaryota > Metazoa > Chordata > Amphibia > Anura > Bufonidae > Rhinella > Rhinella marina. The sequence continues at coordinate 11,610 of ONZH01000146.1, read as the reverse complement.
ACCTCTTGGGCCTCCACATAATTTTTAAGAGGTCTCACCTCTTGGGCCTCCACATAATTTTTAAGAGGTCTCACCTCTTTAGCCTCCACACAATTTTTAAGACGTCTCACCTCTTGGGCCTCCACAAAATTTTCCATGAGCCTCTGGCCAGCCCACGGCCTCTTCCTGCCTTTTGCGGTCCTACGCATCCCTCAACATCCCCACTGCTTTACCTGCTAGACATGACACTGGGCCAGGTCGGGTCACTGACATCTCAAGCGCCAACAATTTGGGCATTTTAAGGCTTCTGCATGTGTTTGAGTTGTTTTTACATTTTAAAGAAGACATGTCTGACCACATCACACACACACACACAATGACAATTAGGGGTGGGGTCTATTTGCTTTCCCCTTAGCCTATGCCATCTGTGGTTGTCATAGGCAACGTGATTTTAAGGGGTGCAGAATTTTATCTTCTTTTTTGTCTAGTTTGGCTTGGGGTCCATGGCAATGTAGAGGAAAGAAGGTTTCCTTGTATGGTCTCACTTTACAGAGAGGTTACATTGTCTTTGGAGTGTATTGTTGAGAGGCTGTGATAGTGGCGTAATAGTGCGACTTGGGCGCGTTATATGCACCCAGACATGCTTCCCCTGCTGTCCCAGTTGCATTCCAGCAGTGTTGGCATCCTTTTCTGAGGTTTCAGGGTGGACTTGGTGACCTCCAAGTGGTCGAATTGAGATTTCCAAGTGGCGAGCATTTTTTCCCCATAGACTTTAATGGGATTCGATATTCGGTCGAATAGTCGAATTTCGCGGTCTATTCGAATCGAATTTCGAAATTTCGAATATTTCACTACTCGCTCATCTCTAGTAATGAAATGGTACCAAGTCAGGTAGGTTCTTTTAAAGGGATTATCCCATTACACTTACTCCTTATGTAAAGGATAACTGACCATTGGAATGAATGAATGGAGCGATAGCATGCATGTCTGCCACCCTATTGAAAGGAAAGGAAAGGAGGGGGGGGGGCACAAGTCCCAGACATTATTCTCTATTCCTATGGATAGAGGATACATTTTTGTGGTGGGACAACCCCTTTAAATCCTGTTCACCCTCTGCTGGCCATTAGCAGAGTAACGGATGTAACAACCTCCCAGGCAATTTTACAATTGTATGAAATTACCAAACTTAGATGACAAAATGTCCATTTTCTCACTATTTTTTCCAGTTTTGAAGGGAGAACACTATATATATATATATATATATATATATATATATATATATATATATAATAAGTAAATAAATATATATATATAAATCCATTAGGGTCCATAGGATATTGGATTCCAATGAGTGGGTCAAAAGTCCCATTATTCAATCATATCAAACATTTTTCACAGAATTTTGAAAAAAAAAAACATAATTTTCATGGTGGACCAGGTTTGGGGAGTACTAACCCTGCGGCGTCCAGGTTCTCTTTTTCATCTCTGCATTGTAACCTTTGTCTGTGTGTCAACTTTACATTTCACAACATTTTTTTTGCACCAAAAACAGGTGTAGCCCACATTGTAAAAGACTCTCCTGTGTCCTCCATTTGCAACAGTGAGGTCACACTGAACTAGCTATTCTATGTATCTTCCCTATACTATAGAGCAGGGATGCTTAACTTGCGGCCCTTCAGCTGTCGCAAAACTACAACTCCAAACATGCCCAGACAGCCTACGGCCATCAGCCTACAGCAGGGCATGGTGGGAGTTGTAGTTTTACAACAGCTGGAGGGCCACAGGTTAAGCGTCCCTGCTATAGAGGATTCCACTTATACTATAGCACAGAGATGTCATGTAGAATTTTAGTATGATCCCTAAACAAGAGATCTACACAAGTTTCCTGCAAGGCTCCAAATAAATAAAATCTACTCTAGGGGTAAAACAATGGGAAGACATGACTCATGGTGGCATTTGAAACTTTTTGTAGATGTAGCAGTGCTAAGGTGTGCACAATTCATCATGATGCACAAATGAAACAGTTCATCAAACATTCATTCTCAAAATTAGAGATGAACAAATTTTTCAAAAATTTGATTCAGACAGTTTGCCGAATTTTCCAAAAAGATTAAATTTGATTTGAATTTATTTATGCCAAATCGCATTAAAAACAGCTATTTCTTGGCTGCAGAAATCCTGTATATTGGTGTAGAACACTGGTCACATGGTCAGCATTTGCTCAGTAATTAGTATTGCTAAGACAAGAAGAAAAAAAAAACAGTAGAGGATCCAAAACAGAGATGACACGTGACTGGAATGTTTGCATGTCTTTTGTGTTTTGTATCCACTCCTGCTTTTGGCTTCAAAATCATGATCCCATCCTGATGCAAAATAGGGACCGTGTTATACAGGCCTTATGACTGCTCAAAGTCAGTTCAGAAGAAGGGTTAAATAAATGGTGATGTCAACAAGTCCAACCAGAGACACTAGTGGCCCCATCACAGAGTGGTGAGGTGGCAACCTCATGAGGAGTCAACACAGTGGCCCAGTTACAGTATGGGGACGGTTGCAACCTCATGAGAAGTCAACATTGTGGTCAGTCACAGAGTGGTGAGGATGGCAAATGCATGCGGAGTCAACATAGTGGTCAGTCACAGAGTGGTGAGGGTAGCAAATGCATGAGGAGTCAACACAGTGGCCCATTCACAGAGTGGTGAGGGTACCAACCACATGAGGAGTTAACATAGTTACCAGTCACAGAGTAGTGAGGGTGGCAACCGCATGAGGAGTCAAAACACTGGTCTAGTTACAGAGTGATGAAGTGGCAACCACATGTGGAGTCAACACAGTGGCCCAGTTACAGTATGGGGAGGCTGGCAACCACATGAGGAGTCAGCATACAGGTCCGTCACAGGGTAGTGAGGGTGGCAAATGCATGAGGAGTCAACACAGTGGCCCATTCACAGAGTGGTGAGGGTACCAGCCACATGAGGAGTCAACATAGTGGTCAGTCACAGAGTGGTGAGGGTGGTAACCACATGAGGAGTCAACATAGTGGGCAAGAGCAGTGGCAGTAACAGGACAAGATGGTGTATGGCAGTAGGAGAACATGTCAGCAGAGGCAGCAGATGTGTGGCATCAGGCAGGTGGTAACCTCAGAACAGTGTCTGAAGCAGGTTGCCAAAAGAAATGGGTCTCTTTTGACAAAGTTTGGGTGTGACACCCAGAATCATCTAGTCTGATGTATCAGGCATTGGCTGATCCACACCTGATTCATTTTCACAAAGTTCAGTCCTTTTTGTGAGAAAGGCGAGTTCTCCTTGGGATAATTATGCTCCCTGCCGCACTAAACACCCGCTCTGATGCCACACTACTGGCCGGGCAGGAAAACTTGTCCAGGGCAAACTTGGCCATTTGCAGCCACAAATCAAGTTTGGCTGCCCAGTAGTCCAGGGGATCTTGGATGTGGGGTGGCAGGGTGCAGTCCAAGTGCTACCACCTGCTGGTTCAGGTTCTGCTCCATGTCTTGCTGCTGCTAGTGGGTGGTTTCTTCAGTAAGAGACTTTAGACTTTGACTTGCTGCTGATGGAGCTGGTGCTGCTCCTGCCCCCCACCCCCCTTCTGCAGTCATGGCAGTGGAGGGTGAGTGCAGAGGGCCTACCTTCGTGAGGATGGGTTATGGAGCACATAGGCAGTGACCAACTGACTACATAGGATATCTTGATAGTAGTTGAGGTTATCCTCCCTCTCTGCAGGTGGAAAAAAGGCCCCCATTTTGGACCGGTAGTGAGAGTCTAACATGGTGATAATGCAGCTGTCACTACACAAGCAACTCAGCATGCATCTGGCCATTTGCACAAGGGAATCAGCGGGACTACCTGCCTCCATCTCCACTGCATATTGCCACAGTGTGTGGGATCATCTGCCTGGCCTTTCTCATCACCCTCCAGCTCCTCAAGCTCTTCCTGCTCCTCCTCTCCTGTCACAAGTGCAGATAAATTCCCTATTTCTGTATACATTGCTTGTGAATGTCCTCCTCCTCATCCCCCCACCAGTTCAGCACCCACAAGGATCAGGTGGGGGATGTAGACGCCACGTCTTTTGTCCACTGGCAAGCCAGATTTATCAGCATCTGCTCCAGGACATGAAGGAGGGGAATTACATCTTTCATCCCGTAGTCCTGGTGACTGAGAAATAAAGTGGCCTACTCAAAGGGCATGAGCATGTGTCATGCATGAGCTGCCGCTGGCTAACGTCGATGTTACACAGGGGAGTACTCCTGCTGGTCTTCAAGAATATCATCAAGAAATAGTTCACGGCCTTCCTCTGCTCAACATATGGTTGGTAGAGTTCCAAACGTCGCATATGAGGCAATGTTGGGGAATGCTATTCTGCCTTTGCTCAAGAAGGGCATGCTTTGCAGGCTAAGGCTGAGTTCACATTAGTGTTCAGCCTTTCCGTTTTCCTGCTCTGTTATAGAACCAGGATAACGGAAAGGATGGATTCGGGACATAACTGAGCTGAACGGAGCCTACGGACCCTATAGACTATAATGGGGTCTGTTAGGTTTCCGCTCAGAGGAAGATTTTTGAAGCGGAGACAAAAGTTGTGCACGCAGGACTCTTGTTGCCGCTTCAAAAATCTTCCTCTGAGTGGAAACCTAACAGACCCCATTATAGTCTATGGGGTCCGTAGGCTCTGTTTAGCTCAGTTATGTCCTGAATACGTCCTTTCCGCTCTCCTGCTCCGTAAACAGAGCAGAGAACGGAAAGGCCGAACGCTGATGTGAACTTACCCTAAGACTGGCTGAAGTGCATGCATAGTTTCCTGGCCATTTTCAATATGTCTTGAAGTTGGGTGGAAAACTTCAGAAACCGCTTTACAACCAGATTAAAGATGTATGTAATGCAGGGTACATGGGTCAGCCCTCCTTCACGCAGCACCGACAGAATGTTCTTCCTGTAATCGATGACCATGGTTCTGATCTTCAGTTGGCAAGGAGGTAACCTAGTTTCGATTTCTTGTTGAAGGATGTGGAGCAGTTCCTCCAGAAACATTTTTGCCACTGCCGGTTCCCTTGGAAGGCCCTGGCACCTGTCTGTCACATTGTACTGTAACAGTAATTGTAAGTGTAAAATAGCAGTAGTATTAGACTGAATTGGTTAATGGAATTACTTATTATAAAACAAGATGTAAAAGCAAATAACTGTAAACATTGAGAGCTTTTTTACTCCAATTACAGAACAAAGGCCTAATGGAATTACTCATCTATAACACAAGGTGGACACACCAATAGCAGTAGTATTAGACCGCCATTTAACCCTAATTACAGAATCAAGGCCTAATGGAATTACTTATCTATAAAAAAAAGGTGTGAAACCAAATAACTGAAAAAAATAGTGTTATTTCACCCCAATTACAGAATCAAGGCATTATAGAATTACACATATATAACACAATGTGGACACCCTTATAACAGTAGTTTTAGACCACTTTTTAACTTCAATTAGAGAATCAAGATGTTATAGAATTATGTATGTATCAAACAACGTGGACACCAGCAGTAGTATTAGACAGATTTTTAACCCCAATTAATGAATCAATGTAAAATAGAATTACTTATCTATTAACCAGTTAGTTCAATTAGTCCCCACACTCTCCCTATACTCTCCCTGTGCTCTCCCTATACAGTTTAAAAAATCTCCCTACGATCTTCCTACACTGTCCCAGAACTCTCCCTATCCAACATTTCACAATTAAAGACTTTCTTAATCACTGTCCCTAGTGCCTGTCACATCTCCCCCTACACTCAGTTCACAGTGAAATGGAGTACACCTGGAAGGATGAGGGTTTTATAGGGCTGTGACATCACAGGGGCTAGCTAGCTGCTGATTGGCTGTCTGCATGGCATTATGGGGGATCTCATGTTCCCGGGCTTCTTACTTTCACTTTGTAACTCGTATAGCCACCATTTTTGGGAAAAAATCAATTCGTTAACACAAAGCTAGAGGAAATTCAGATTCAGTGCAAATCGTATTTTTACTAAACGTCAGATCGAATTTCACTTCATCAGCTTCAATTCGCTCAACACTAGTTAACGTGTGAATGGGAATAAAAAGATAACTAACATTTCAATGGATTTTGTCATGAGATAACCAAGATCCAGCCAAGATGGGCACCAGCCCATAAGGGGCCACCCCTCTGGACAGGTCCTCCTTGGTCTGGAGACCTTACACTCAACCCTGACCCAGGTGGTACCGGTCCTGCTGTACAGATTTGACATACAGTGAAGCAAAGTCCTCCCTACGCGTTATGATAGGGCTGTGTCGCCCAATCTCCTCGGGGGACATAGAGAAACAAAGTAATTGCTACTATCTGTGGGTGGCAGTTTGGAGCACAGAAGTAACATATGGTACCCCTGTTCCAAGCAATAATTTCCCTTTTTATAAACAAAGACATTAAAAATTACGTTTTAATATGATTACCCTGGGGTTGCTGCCTCTTTTTTTGAATTTTTTAAATATACAGTTTCCCATAATGAGGATGCCGGGCACCAGCGGTGTCCCACTGCTAACGCATTTCACTTACTGCCTCATCTGGACGAAGCCTAGGATACTTTTAGCATCTTTTTAGGGTTGGAATGTGGTGATTCATTGCAGTTCTTTCTGTAGAGATGTATTTATTACCTTTTAATTTTTTTTTACTGTGATTTTATTGTGATATTTAATTAAGCTTTGGTATTAATTTATCTATGGGTTACATGGTTATTTAGGTGCGTGGTTGTAATGTAACCATTTTTCATTAAGGTCTGGTTTTATAGGCTATGTCAACTTAATAATGGCCACTAGATGGCAGCAGTATACAAGTAAAGTGGGTAACAAGTATAACACAGAATACAGATAAATTAATTCTAGTTGAAAAGCCAATAGCTGAAAAGCCTCACAGGGCAGAGGGGGATTAACATTATGCCAGGACACTAGCTATGCAGATATGTGGTTACCATGTTAGTCAGGAGTAAGGAGAGTACAGGGTTTTTGTTTTTTTTCCCTATGGTGCCGCTTTTTAGCGTAAACACTGCGGTCAGTCAGTCCATAGTCTAGTGTAAGCACTTCAGTCAGTCCATAGTCTACTGTAAACACTTCAGTCAGTCCATAGTCTACTGTAAACACTTCAGTCAGTCCATAGTCTACTGTAAACACTGCAGTCAGTCCATAGTCTAGTGTAAGTACTTCAGTCAGTCCATAGTGTACTGTAAACACTTCAGTCAGTCCATAGTCTACTGTAAACACTTCAGTCAGTCCATAGTGTACTGTAAACACTTCAGTCAGTCCATAGTCTACTGTAAACACTTCAGTCAGTCCATAGTGTACTGTAAACACTTCAGTCAGTCCATAGTCTACTGTAAACACTTCAGTCAGTCCATAGTCTACTGTAAACACTTCAGTCAGTCCATAGTCTACTGTAAACACTTCAGTCAGTCCATAGTGTACTGTAAACACTTCAGTCAGTCCATAGTCTACTGTAAACACTTCAGTCAGTCCATAGTCTACTGTAAACACTTCAGTCAGTCCATAGTCTCGTGTAAACGCTGCAGTCACCCAGTCCATAGTTTACTGTCAACACTGCAGTCAGTCCATAGTCTAGTGTAAACTCTGCGGCCAATCACTCCATGGTCTAGTGTAATCATTGCAGTCAGTCTAGTCTAGTGTAAACTCTGTGGTGAATCAGTCCATAGTCTAGTGTAATCCTTGCAGTCAATCAGTTCATGATCTAGTGTAATCACTGCAGTCAGTACATAGTCTAGTTTAAACACTACAGTCAGTCTATAGTCTAGGGTAATCCTTGTGGTCAATCAGTCCACAGTGTAGTGTAAACTCTGCAGTCAATCAGCCCATGATCTAGTGTAATCACTGCAGTCAGTCCATAGTCTGGTGTAAACACTGTGGTCAGTCCATAGTCTATTGTAAATGCTGCGGTCACTCAGTTCATAGTCTGGTGTCTACTCTGTGGTCATTCCATAGACTAGTGTAAACCCTGTGCTCAGTCAGTCCATAGTCTAGTGTAAACACTGCAGTCGACGGTCCACAGTCTAGTGTAATCAGCGCAGTCAGTCCACAGTGTAGTGTAAACTGCGGTCAATCAGTCCACAGTCTAGTGTAAACACTGCGGTCAGTCCACAGTGTAGTGTAATCCTTGCGGTCAATCAGTCCATAGTCTAGTGTAATCACTGCAGTCAGTCCATAGTCTGGTGTAAACACTGCAGTCAGTCCATAGTCTGGTGTAAACACTGTGGTCAGTCCACAGTCTATTGTAAATGCTGCGGTCACTCAGTCCATAGTCTGGTGTCTACACTGCGGTCATTCCATAGACTAGTGTAAACACCGTGAACAATATTTGTGAAGTTACTGGAAATCAAGGTGTTTGGGAGTTCACGGAGGTGTTTCTATAGATTAATCAGCCCAGAAGATGAAGGGAGAGCCCATTATTTGCAGCCTGTGCCTTATTACGTCCAATATGGCCGCTTTCATAGTAAGACACAGCTTGCAATGTCATTATTAGAATCCTGACAGTCACACATTTTGTAATGTCATCATCTGACATCCATGGCTTCCTTCAAAACACTGATTTGTGATGTCATCAACTAGAGAATCTGAGTGTGTCATAATCAGGTGGTGACCCACCTACCTGCAGCATCATAATGAGGGGTGTTACTCACTTACTTTGAGGTAATAATGGGGGTGGGGTCTGGCTGTATAAATTGGAGTGAGACACTGACCCTGGCCTTAGTCTCTCTCACTGGCTCAAATATGGTTAGTTTGGCCAGTGATCTCCTCAGTTTGGCTGCTTTTCTTCTCAGTTAGTTCACAAAAAAAACTGTCTAATATATTACGTATTTTAGAAAAAAACTTTTGCTTTAGGCCCACATTTTTACATTTTCACAATGGGTAACAAGAGAACATTCACCCCACGATTTGCTACCCATTTTCTCCTGAATATTACAACATTCCATATATAGTCAGAACCTATTGTATGGGCACACCGCACGGCTCAGAAGAGAAACAGCACCATGTGCATTTGAGGTCTAGTTTGGTGATTTATACAGCACTGGCCAACAACTGCAAAGGCTCTGAGATGTAATAAAAAATAGAAACCCTCAAGAATTGACCCCATTTTAGAAACCACACCCCTATTTACCAAGGGGTGCAGTGAACATTTTGACCTCCCAGTTGTTTTTCAAAAATGTATTCACAGTTGGTGCAGTTGGTGAAAAGTGAAAATTGTGATTTTTACACATATATGTCATCTCAGTGCCTCATTTTATAAATACCCAAAAAATGTGACCCTAATCTTTTGCCTGTAAAACTGGAGAGAAGGAGACATAACACCATAGCATCGATAACTCATCCTAATCTGATACAAGCAATCCTCCACAGGCCAGGAACCCAGGCAGGTAAGTAACAAGAAGAAGCATGTAAGGAGGAATCCAGGGGTGGTACATCTGTACAGAGAGTCAGAGACAAGGTCTTCAGTGACAGAATTACTTTTTATTAATACACTCACAACGCACTTCAAACCAGATCAGTTCTTTTGTGAGGTGAAAGCTTAAAGGGGTATTCCGGTAAAGTAACTTAATTTTTGATAAACTGTATTAAGGCTGCAAGCTGTGACCCAACCAGAACCCATACCTATACATATAACCAGAGCTTCATTTTACCTTGCAATCCATTTGTCTAGTTCCTGTGTGAGCCTGCAACACACTGACATTATCATGGCTCCTGATTTTCCTTTACAAAACTACAAACCCCACAATCCCTAGCTTTCCTGCTGTGAGTTTCTGCTTGTTCATGAGTGTTGCTGTTTATTGATTGGCAGCCCGATATACAGTCCGGTCACGCCCCCTCTTCTCAGTAATCAGCAGCACACTGACATTCAGCTAGAGAACTGAGCATGCTCGACCTAACAAAGGCTTAGAAATAAAGGTCGATGCCATGGTAACTTATGAGGAAACACAGTGGGTAGCAGAGGAAGAAACTACTTTTATATTTACTGAATGGTAAATAAGTGAAATTGACATTATATTAGGTAATTATTGATGATGAATTAGTCTAACACATAAGTTATATTTATGGTAACCGGAATACCCCTTTAATAAATAGCAGTAGAACGATGCTTACATTTCAAACCAGAAACGTTGGCAACAGGCAGAGGTGGGATGGAAAGAGAAGGGCACAGAGGGGATTCTGAAATGCATTCTCTCACTGTGAGCAATAGAACAGTGCTTCCGAATATACAAAACATTGTAACAATTTAACAATTTTAAAGAAATTAAAAGTAAGATAAACCATTTTAGAATTGCATCTGGGATGTCAATCTGTAAGCAAGTTATACATAAAATAAGTTATATCAGTTAAATGTTGGGGGCACATTGTAAAAATTCATAATAAAAAGGCAGAATCTTTCCTTGGGATGAATAAAGACAATGTATTGTAGCAGAAATGTGAACGTAGAGTTAATTGAAAATGTACATAAACAAATGAGATAAAAATGAAAGATAATAACAATGACACATTTCTTACGTCTATATCTATAGGCCTCTGACCACTGGACCAGTGAGGACTGTGAAGATGAAATACATGGAAAAGGCCACTAGAGGTCCTCAGAGATCTGAAAAGGAAGAGTTGTAATATTATAGCGTTATAAAAAAAAAACGATTTTTTGGTAAGAAAGGGATGCAAAAGAGCTCTTAACAAGCTCTGGACCTAATGCCACCAGATGTAAGGTAGCTATCCTGTAAGTCAGTGTTCAACCCTTTAAACAGGCCTTGAGACATGACTCGGATATTAAATAAGCCAGCACCTCATCTACAGACAGCTGTGTTGGGGTGATTGCCCCTCATCAGTGGTGCTCTCGCCCCTAATCCTGAATCAAGGAGAGATAATACCCCCAAGATCACTTTTTATTTCACTTTTTAGGAAGCAGGATAAAGAAAAGGTAGTAATTCTGTCATTGCTTCTTGGGTTTTGCGATCACCATGCAGAAAAAAAGACATGTAATCTTTATTCTGCTGCTCAGTACAATTAGGCTCCATTCACACGACCATATGTATTCCGTGTCCGTATAAAAACGGAACTGAAGACATACGGAAAGTCATCCGTAGTGTTCTGTAATTTTGCGGACCCATTGTCTTTAATGGGGCTACGGACGTGTTTTGCGGCCAAGTATAGGACATGTTTCCTTTTTTTTGTGGGAGAACTTCCGTAATATACGGATGTGGAATGCACACGGTGTGCGTTCCGCATTTTTTTTCTCCTATGGAAAAATGAATGGGTCCGTATGGTTCCGCATCTTATCCGCAAAAATGCGGATAAGATACGGAAATGAACATACGGTCGTGTGAATGGGGCCTTACAGAAATGCTGATTTTATACATTTATATATATATATTTTTTGACATTTTAATACTTTTACACAAACCATTTTTGGGAAAAAAATCTTGTTTTTGCGTCACCATTTTCTGAAAGCCATAATTTTTTAATTTTCTTGTGTGGGGACTCATTTTTTGCAAGATGAGTTGAGTTTTAATTGGTACAATTTTAGTGGTAAAGACCAGTTTTAAATAGCTCAATATTATGCTTTTTGTCAGGTGAG
>ONZH01000145.1:0-125177 GCA_900303285.1 Rhinella marina | reverse complement strand
CCTTCAGAGGAGCACAATACACTCTGCTTTACAAGCAAACCTCTACTTAGACACCTTCTTATGTGTGGAGTAGAAGAGGGTTCTAAGAAGAATATAATGCTGAGTTAATGCTTAATGCAATATGTTTCTGCTTCACTAATATGGATGATTCCATCTCAGAATATTTTCAAAGGATCCATGTGAAATAATATGGAGAAGCATTTTTTACGCGCCACATAGAACGACATGAAAGGTTCATTTGCCTTTGGCAAACCTATAAATTTCCATGATAATCAAATGAATAAAAAAATCTCCTCAGTAGTAACTGAGTTAAGAATGAATGCTAGATCCCAAAATGCAGTCTGGCCACTCGTATAATTATTTACAAGATAGGGATAGTTGACAAGAATAACATTTCACAAGGCTTGAATTATAATTCATAGCCTTAGGTCTCTGTCACATGAGATACTTGGTTGCAGAATAGAATCGTTCAACTCTATGGAAGTTCAGAAAGTAGCTCATTTGACATGCTCGATGGAAAACGCTATTGGTTATTATGTCTGCTATAGAATAGTCCATGTGACACGAGACTAATATCAAATTTAAATTTGCAGCAGATGTGGTTTCTGATATGTCAAACCCCTTAACTCTGCTACGTACATTTAGCATAACTTTCGAGATGTTATTACTGGAGATCTAAGTGTCCTGCATTGCCAAGAATCAATAAGCATTACTTGGGTTCAAGGTCAAAATTTTTTTTTTTCTTAAATAAACTGAATTTAATGACCATGTCATACCTCACAGCTCTTGATGGAGCTCATTGAACCAATAACCATGCTATTCTGTTTAGATCTTGGCTCAGGTCATCTTTGTAGATAATTTAGAGTACTTAAACCTAAAACCTCCACTGGACACTTTTTATTGTTAAAGCTGCATGTATTTTTACATGTCTTTATTATAGTTGATTTCTCTGCAGTGGACATTTATGTAGGTACTTTAAAAGGGTTATTCCCATCTAGGAAGTTGCCTGGCAGCTCCAGAGCTCCTAGACCATTAGTAATCCAGCAGAATGTTCATTAAGATTCCTGTCTCATCATAGAGATAACGGTCACAAATGTTTTCCAGTGGGATAAACCTTTTTAGAAAAGGGGTAGAATGGCCAGTGATTGGCTAATTGGACATTTCTTGCCATTTTTTGAGATGGGCCAACGAATTGGAGATCCAGTAAGCATCTGAAGAAAAGTGACAGGGATCAATGAGGTGGGTTACTTATTTTTTACCCATTTTACCCCTTTATTCTAAAATGAAAATAAGTTTATCTTGCTGGATAACCTCTTTAAATCGCAACCATTTTTACTCTCTGTGCCTTCCTTTACAAATTGTTTGAGGCTAGTTTCTCGCAAGCACGGCATTTTTCTACTGGCTGATTTTTGTTGTATTTGTTGGATTACGGGCGGATCTCCGCTGGTTCCCATTATAATGTGGCCAGATGGTGACATTTAAGCTTCTGACTTTGCCAGAATGCAGAGAGATCCAGCAGGCTGTTCCCTAAGTGCTAGTGTGAAACTAGCCATGAACAGGGCTTCAAGAAGTTAGCCCTGCAGGACCCATCACCAAAGCACAACCCCTATTTACAGAACCCTATATCCTTTCGTTGCAATGCAGTTGCAATATACTGATGGAAATATTTTGGTAATGGTTCCTGCAGGACAAGGGCAGGGAGATGGTATTGGAAAATACAAATACATCCATTGTCTTTGCATAACCATTCATAATAACTGATAAGTTTGATGAAACCTCCCATTCACACTTCTGGTCTATTACTGTATGTATAATTGATGTATATTATGTCAGGTATATTAATATGACTGTATGAAGTAATTGTAAAGCAATGTGCAAGACAATATTTTCCTGAACCTGGAATAAAAGCTTGGGAGTGTGATTGACAATTATCATGGAATCACCTCATTAGGTGCTCAATCTTAAGGAAAGATACCGTCTCTCTAACATAAAGAAGTAAAGTTCCCATCAGCAGAATTCCTTCTTTGCTTTTTCCCAGGTGCTAATTATTCCGTCTGCTTCTTTTGCAAATGTAATTACCCCAATGGGCTTCCTAAATTTCTGAACACATTGCTTTTCCTAAACATTTCATAAATGGAGACTCAGACATACAAAATAGGAGCAGGCTGACTATGCTACTTTTTATGCCATTGTTTGGATACGGAAACAGTGGTGCCCCGCAACTGGATCCAAACCTGACACCTTCAGTTCATAATGTTCAGAACAATTAGAAGGCAGCTGTTGGCAGGCTGTACAAATGACATACTATGCCAAGAAATAAAGACATCTTCCTTTACTGATGCACTTATCTTGAAGTGAATGCATCATGCAAGCAGAAAATGTGACAAGTTTGCAGCAAGCTGACCTACCTCTGGTACAGACCTTCAGAATATCTGTATATGCAACCTGGTTCTCTGTTAAATCACTGTCATCCAAACTTTTCACCTTCAATAGCTATAATCAAAAGAGGCCTAGTACTCAACCCTAAAGCTTTTTCCTCCAATTTTATGTGCTATTTATGACAGGCGGATATTGTAGCCAAAAATACATAAACCACTAATTCAGTTGATATTCTTGATCTGTTCCAGCCTTACGGTTCTCTGGGTACATTAGAGGGACTTATACATATGCATGTCTACTTTAACGTTTAAACTTTGCACATGTTGGACATGTCATTAATAGGTTCTGAAAGATTACTTGTGAATCAATCCATAAGAGCTCCAAATAAGCTCAGAAGGGAACTGTCTTCTGCTGGACCTTTGGTGGCCAATTTTGTTTCTGTGTCCATTATGAGTGCTTACTCTAAGCTGTGAACTTTGGAAAGGAGAGTTAACTTTTGTCACCTTTCCACAGGATAGGGGATGAGCATATGGTCAGTGGGAGTTCCACTGGGACCCTACCGATTACAAGATCTTTGAATAGTGGTGCCAGTGCACGATATGACTCACCTGAAATGGTGAATCTTACAGTACTGTGAAGAGGTATCACTTCAGTGGTTCTTCAGTGTGTTCACAAAGACTGGAGTAAACGTCCATGTGCATCTGGCAGAATGGTGGACACATTGATCATGTCATGTAAAATCGATTTAGGAAACTCTGACCTTGCACAACTCCTAAACAGGAATAGATGGGTCAAAACTTTCTGAGTAAATTCTAACCAAGACTGATATATCACATGACCTCCTTCCCATTGGAAAAACCTGAGCTGAATTTAATACGATAGATTTCAAAATGTCCGACGAAAACATTTCCTGCACCAAATAATGCAGACTTCTTCTCAATTAATACATTTAAACATTGGAAGTGAATTTACTGCAAATTACACTAGCTTAAAGGGTGCTTCTAAACTTTTGCCTCACTCTGTTTTGTATATGATGAAAAAGTGAAATGCTAAACAGAGCCGTGAAAATGTATTTGGAGGTCTTCGGTGCGCCAAGTGGCAGGCACTCTCGCCTCAGAGCACCAGAGCTCCTCATCTCTGCTCTGCACCAGAGAGCCAAACCCTCTTCCCCTTGATTGATAGGGCCAAATCTCACTGTAAAATACACTATTGGTGCATGAGCAGTAGATCTGCATCCTAAGCATCACCGATAACTACAGATATCATCCTCCACCCAAACAAAGCCCAGCGCTTGTGAAGTAGATTTACTGCACATGTGCCGATGGTGTAATTTATTGTGCAGGCTCGATATTATAGGGCCAGATAGGATATCTGGTCTGGTCAATCAGTGCAGTGCGGAGGAGATCGGGTGCTGTGAGGGGTAGGTGCCTAGTGCCACCTCTTGATGCAACAAAGAGTTCATTTAAATATTAATAAAAAGTAAAATTGACTCAGAATGGTGCAAAGGATCTACATAATTGAGGTATCATATAAATGAGCAGGATCAACCTTATCGGGCATTATGCTGACAGAAGTTCTTTAATAGGAGGACACTCACCTATTAGCTAGAGCAGAGGGCAGTTACGAAGAGTGTTATCTTCCAGTGGACCTTAAATGGATAGCTCATTGAGTTTAAAGGTTATCTGTCAGCAAATTTGTACCTATGAAACTGGCTGGCCTGTTGCATGTGTACTTAACAGCTGTAGTCATCCGTGTTGGTCCTATGTTCATACATGCATGTTTTGCTGTATGCAAACGAGTCTCTAGGAGTAATGTGGGCGTTGCCATTACACCTTGAGGCTCTGGTTTCTCTGTAACAGGTCAGCCAGTTTTATAGCTATAAATCTGCTGACAGATGCCCTTCAATGGGCACTGTGTAATACCTAATGGTGTTATTTCAATATCAATTGGGTAAAAATGGTAAATGTCCCAGAGTCCTCCTGCCCAAGCAATATGAGGATTGTTTTATGTTCTCCTCTAGCAACACAAAAATATGCAACCCAGCCTCCAACAGGATTTATATCCAGCGGAGCGCTAAGCAGATTCATGGAAACCTGGAACTAATCCATACCTATCAAGTTTTATGTCTTTATGGGCCAAGAACAGGTGAATTACTTTTATTAAGTTTCATGAAATATATGAAATATAGTAAATAACTATCGTTTGGCCACTGCTGTATTCAGGGAGCAATGTAACATCTGTGTCAATCATTTTTATTGTGCTGCTTGGGCTGTTAACCTTGCTTATATTCTCAGTGTACAAGGGAGCATAGGGATGACATATGTAAAATGCATTGCTATTCTAAATAGTAAAATACGACACTATTTCCCTCATACCCTGCTTTCCTATGATACACAAACCCATTTGACCTATTTCAGTTACTTCACTCATAGCTTAAAGGGGTTGTATGGAAAATAAGGTTGGTTTTAACAGAGGACAAATCTTTAATACCAGTACCTACATACTGTTATTTACACTGTACATTGTGTTCATGGGTGATATGTGATGCACAAGTAACCCAAAGCAATACTGTCTACTGATGGTTTCCAGATACTGATGACCTATCCTTAGGATGGTCCAACACCCAGCATCATGGTCATCTGTTTGGCCTGCAGCATCATCAGGAGGCTAAAAGTGTAAGGGGTGGAAGCAGTGGTATACATAGATAAATAAGGACCCCATAGCAAGGATCAAACCAGGTCCCCCACAGGTCTGCCTAAACCCTTTTCAATGACCCTTGGGCTATTTTTCCGCTGCCACATTCGCTAAAAGTTGTTCCTTTTAAAGGGTAGAGTCCTGATCAAGTTTTCACCCCCAAGTAGAAGAGGGGATGATCCCAACTGGGTCCCCTCTTGCCCTGGGTCCATAGCACTTGCATAGTCTGCCAGTATGGTAGTTACGCCCCTGTGTGGAAGCAGATGACTCTTTCCTCACCATTCACTTCAATGGGAGCTAAGTTGCAGTACCCCAGCAAGCCCACTACACAATATATGGTGCTGTCTGCCTCCAACTCTGTACACCGCATAGTCTCCAGTGCAGCGGCAGTCAGAAACATCTGATACATTGGGGGTGGCAGGTGGTGAACCCCCACGACTCTAATATTGATTTTACTAAAATCTTTTATCAAAGAGCTCCGGTGCTAGAGCCATTCAGTACATGATGGGTATCAGTGAGTCTCCCTGTTGCTGATTGCTATGAGATATACTATGTTAATCAAAGGAAGAAAAGGGGCAGAGTGGCTCCTGCAGAACCAGGAGCTCATAAATATGAGGACTCCTGAATGCATATATTGTATTGTACAGACTCCAGTGCTGGGGCTATTCAATACAGATTTTAATAATACAGATTTTGAGAAAGTGACCCAGTGTTTTGCTAAAGAGGCTCTGTCATTAGTTTATGCTACACTTAGTTAGGACACAAAAAAAATTGACATGTTGTTAAAAAGTGGGCATTCACTTTGCCGCAATGCTCCCTGGAACAATTATGCAAAATAGCTGCAAAATCTGAAGGCAGATTCCCTTTACAGTCTAATAACTCTGCAAGGAAGAATTGGTCCTAACTTTACTGAGGTTTTTATTGTTTTTAATTAATTGGTCTCTAAGTCCAAATTATTAAACTACTGCATTAATGTTATGGTGCTTGTAAATAACTTTTTTACTCATCGGCAATTTTACCAGAAGGGAAAAAGCAAAGTTTTAACACTGCAACGCGGTGGGCGGTGCCGGGATGTGGCTACTCACTGTAATCACATCCACTGTTCCTTGATTGAAACTGCTTCATTTCTTCTATGGTGGTACAGCAGAAGAGCTGAACACTTAAAGGGAACCTGTCATCAACTTTATGCTAACCTTACCGAGGACAGCATAAATTAGTGACCGACATGTTGATTTCAGCGGTGTGTCACTCATGAGCTAAAAGTAAGTGGTTGGCGAGAACCAGCATCATAATCATTGCATCCCAGGCCTTGAAAAGAGTCAAATCTATCTGAGAAGAGTCATGGTTATTCATAATCTCCTGCTCTCCCGCCCTTCTGCTGAGGATTGGCAGTTTTCTCCTAGAGAGAAAGGGAGAAAACAGGGTAAAAAACCTGTCAATCATCAGCAGATGGACAGAGAGAGCTGGAATTCATGAATAACCATGACTCTTCTCAGGTGACCGTGACTCTTTTCCAGGTCCAGTCTGCAAAGATTGAGATGTCGGTTCTCGACAACCACTCACTTTTAACTTTTAAATGACAGATCACTGAAATCAACTCACCTGTCTCTACTTTATTCTACCATTAGTATGGACAGCATAAAGTTGATGACAGGTTCCCTTTAAAGGGAATCTATCACAAAAACCTGTTCTATATTTTATTTATGCTAAAAAAAATCTATTATATATTTGTAAGAAATAATAAATAAATAAATAAAAATTCCAATGTGTGAAATATTATAAATAAATATTAGATTTTACCATATTTACCATCTTTGGTCACCAGGGGGAGCTCTGCTGGCCAAATGAGGCTTTTGAGCAACCTGTAAGTAGGCATGCTGCAAAAAAGTGGGTGGTACCAATGACATCACCAAATTCACACCATTTTCACACCTTCAGCGGTGACATCACTGCTTCAGCAAGATAAGATGAGACAATGGCTTCGTTACAAAAAACACAGATCTCTGCTCCTCAGGCTCCTCCCCCACTGGTCACATGGCCGATTACATCACTAAGGTCCTACAGCCCCAAGAACCTCCATCTACTCTGTTTTCTGAGTCCTGGGCCGCTCACCCCAGCAGTACACTCAGCAAAAATTGTCTGCACTGCTGGGGTGAGCTGCCATAGAATTTAGAACAGGCAGCCTAATGAAGACAAGGACGCTGCTGCAGGAGTGAGGAGCAGGCACAGTGGGGTTCCCCCAGCAGCAAGGAGGGAGGACCTGGCTGCGTGTTACTGGTGTCATCACAGGGGCGGGCTCACGTCTTCCATTCATTCTATATAGGGTTGGCAGCGACTGAGGAAACCTAAGTACATGCCTGCCGTAAGTGAGGTGCCATTGTGTTGTAAACCCAGACTGTCACACTTTACTTCCAACATGGCAGCCCCCATGTAAGGCAAGAAAACTGAATTAAAAAAAAAACATTTACACAATTTGAAAAATACATTATGTTAAAACCTCCCTTTGTTATGTTGTAAAACATATCAAAATTTTTTTCTTCGCGATAGTGTCCCTTTAACTACTGGATTCACACACAAATTACATCTTGTTGATAGGGAACCTTTTCGAATAAAAGCAGCCCATTCTTTAACAAGCACAATACAGCAACTACTACGGTTACGGATGTAGCTACCATGAAAGCAGGGGAAGCAGCTGCTACAGGGCTCAAACTCAGGAAGGGGCCCGGGGGGAGGACTAATTGATTTATTTTCAGGACCTGGGAAGTGGTGAGTATAGTGCTCCTAGTGCTAGCACTGGTATTACTCACCGCTCCCTGGTCTTTTTCTCTGGGCACCTGTGCTGCATTAAGTCCTAACAGCGCACAGCTTCAGGATAGGACCTAGTGTGCGTAAGAGCGCTCTATGACCTTATGTTGTGTGATGTCAGGTAGTAGTGCATGCTTAGACATGAAGAGAGGAGGTCCCCACAGGAGGAGAAGAGAGGGGAATACTGTTTTCTCTGGTCTTGTCTGAGGTCTGCATTAAGGGGACTTGGGGGGCATGTTCAAAAATTTGCTTTGAAGCCCACTTAGTTCTAGTTATGCCACTGACTCCAGTACCATTAACCCCTTAATGACCGGGCCATTTTGCACCTTCGTGACCAGGCTTATTTTTGAAAATCTGACATGTGTCACTCTATGTGGTAATAACTTAGGAACACTTTTACTTATCCAAGCCATTCGGAGATTGTTTTCTCGTGACACATTGTACTTCAGGACAGTCATAAATTTGAGTCAATATATGTCACCTTTATTTATGAAAAAATCTGCTGTATGGGCGCATGGCAGGGCGCAGAAGGAAAGGAGCGCCGTATGGTTTTTGGAAGGCAGATTTTGCTGGACTGGTTTTTAGACACCATGTCCCATTTGAAGCCCCCCAGATGTACCCTATAGTACAATCAAAAAGTGACCCCATTTTGGAAATTACGGGATAAGATGACAGTTTTATTGGTACTATTTTGGGGTACATATGATTTTTAATCGCTCTATATTATTTTTTTTGGGAGGCAAGGTAACCGAAGAATGGATGTTTTGGCACTGTATTTATTTTTGTTTTTTATCCTTGTCATCTGACAGGTTTAGATCATGTGGTATTTTTATACGGACGCGATTATATCAAATATGTCTACTTTTCTTGTTTTAGTTTTACATAATAAATAGAGATGAGCGAACATGCTCAAAACGAGCACTGTACCGCTCGGCTCCCCTGAGGCTCGCATGGGCGCAGGCAGCCGCTTCCGTCCTCAGGAGGACGGAAGCAGCTGCCTGTGCCCATGCGAGCGCAGGGGAGCCGAGCGGTACAGTGCTTGTTTCGAGCACGTTCGCTCATCTCTAATAATAAAGCATTTTTGAGAAAAAATATGTTTTTGTGTCTCCATTTTCTGAACGCCATATCTTTTTTATTTTTCTTCCGATCGTTTTGTGTAGGGGCTCATTTTTTGCAGGAAGAGTTGAAAGTTTTATTGGTACCATTTTTGGGTACATATGATTTTTTTGATTATTCATTATTACACTTTTTGGGGTAAGGTGACCCAAAAATTGGTAATTTTGGCACAGCTTTTATTTATTCATTTTTACTGCGTTCACCTGAGGGGTTAGGTCATGTCAGATTTTTGTAGAGCCGGTTGTTATGGACGTGGCAATACATAACATGTATACTTTTTTTATTTATTTAAGTTTTTCACAATAATATCATTTTTGAAACCAAAAAAATCATGTTTTAGTATCTCCATAGTGTGAGAGCTGTAGTTTTTATATTTTTTGGGCGATTGTCTCAGGTAGGGGCTACTTTTTTGCGGGATGAGATGACGGTTAGATTGGTACTATTTTGGGGGGCATACGCCTTTTTGATCGCTTGGTATTACGCTTTTTGTGATAGTTTTTATTTTATTTTTTTTACTGTGTTCATCTGAGGGGTTAGGTCATGTGAGATTTTGTAGAGTAAGTTTTTACAGACACCGGCGATACTAACATGTCTAGGGTATTTTATTTTATTTATTTTTACTCAATTATAAATGTGCGTATATGGGACTGTAATGTGGTAATAAATCACAGCATCTCTAAAGAACGTGAGTGCCGGTCCTTCATTTATCTCCTGTTGATATGCCATAAATGTCTCATAGTAGGTCTAAAACAGGGGCCCCCAGATCCCATTCTGTCTGCATAGGCAGCCATCCCATTCTTGACATGCGATTCCCAGAGGTGAGATCCACATCATTCGGACATTGAGAACCACAGTATATGTCATAAATATCTAACATGGGATCTGATTTAACCTTACTTTGTACATGATTTTTTTGTAATACACAGAAAAAAAAACGCAAGGCCAAGGCTGATCGAGAGGAGAATTTTTGACTTTGAGAGATGGATGGTTTTTGCTATACTGTATGTTTGGCGCATAACTAAAAAAAGTCCATTGAATGCACTGATGTAATTTTTTAAACCATCGAAAGTGGAACACAGCAAAGGCCACTGGTAGAAAGTAAAATTACATAATATAATTACAGATCTGGCAGCAGTCTGATAAACTGTCAATGGCACTGATTCCTCACGAATATTGGCTGGCACGCAGGAGCTCTCTCAGCAGCTGTGCTGTTCCTGTGCCAGTGCTGGTAAAATGGAGGAGTGACATCTGGATTTCTGGTGAGATCACTATTTGCAACTCTGGCAAAAAAAAGTCCTACTTATTGTAATTGAGATAAGCAGGCACTGTAGATTTGACTACACATTGTTTGAGTTCAGCTCAATAACAAAGGAATTGATGTAGAGGAAAGAATATGAAATTATGCATTCACTTCTTTGTGCAGAGAAGCATATGCTAGTAGGCAGTGGCCCAGCTGGTAGGGTGGGGGAAATTGGGGTGGCTCTGGGCCCATTTACTGTACATTTTGGGACCCACCAAGTGGTGGACTGACAATGTACCCTACAGGGGATATTCCCGGTGGCCAGTTATTATTTTTGAAAATTAATCAATGTGGGCTTATGATACTGCACTCCTTCCTCATCCTGGGACTCCCAGGCTGCCCACCAGATGAATCACATGAGGTCCTTGAGTCCATTAGCTGTGCACACAAGTACGTGTTGTTGACCTCTTCATGATGTTCTGTGTAGCACTAACACATTTGTCAGTGACTAGGCATGGGCAGTGTCTCCACTGCAAGTGTTGATGTTACTGTATTCTGTGTCTCTTACAGGTTTCATATGGAGAGAAAGGGAGGTTCCTAGATACTGTTGCTAGGCAGGACTGGCACCACCCCTTCCTCTCTAGGAGGAAGTAATTCGGTGTAGTGTGAGCTGTGAATGTATGTGCAACAAAGACGGGAGCATATAGGGGTTTTCTGGGATTTTAATATTGATGACCTATTTTCAGTATAGGTCATCAATATTAGATCGGCGGGGGTCCAAGTCCTGTCACCCCTGCCAATCAGCTAGGTGTAGAGAAGGCCTCGCTCAGTGCAAGTGCATCCTTCCCTTCATTGTTTACCTACTCTGCGTTGTGAGCAGATGTAATTACAATCTGCCTCGTTCACTTCTATAGGATGGCTCTTTCCTATTCAAGCGTATCGTAGTGAGCCATCCCATAGAAGTGAATGGGACGGCTTGTAATTATACCTGCTTACCGCTGTGAAGAGAGCAGGTAAACAATGAGAGGAAGGCAGTGCTGGCTCAGAGCCTGGCCTTCTCTTCAACCAGCTGATTGGTGGGGGTGCTGGATGTTGGACCACTGCTTATCTGATATTAATTACCTATCCAGGGGAAGCTTCCTTCCCCTGTGGATTCAAGAAGCAACCGAGCAACAGTATATGTGTCAGCTCTTGAGGGAAAGAGATACTGAATGCAGCTGAAAGTTCAGCAGCCATAAAATAAGGATTGCTGTGCACTTGTCAGTGAAAGGTGTTGCACCCACATTGTAGCTACAGACTTCTCTGCATGCTGGTGGAATCTACAACCTTTAGGTTCGCCTTGATATGAAAAGCACAGAAGGGCCCTTTGTTCGGACACTGTATTCCACTGAAGAAACAGGTGAATATACAGTATATTCTGTGGAAATTTATTATGCAAATTGTAAAGACTGCATTAAATGTGGTCAGTGCTTGTGTAAACCATCTATTGGAATGCCTTAATAAACTGAGAACTTGTTACATAAAATCCAACCTGCATTCCTGATGCATCATTTAGGGACCCTGCCTTGCACCTCAAAACTCATCTGCACCAAGGGCACCCCTACCTAACATTTGGCAGGGAGCCCAAAACCAGGGTGTGCCCCAAAAGGAAGAAAAGGGTGCACCCTTCCAATTACTGTACGGCTCAGGGAGCATCATAGCGAGGGCTGCCATTGTGAGTACAACCACTCCTATCCCCTCCTCCTCTCCTGTGGCTCACTGCACATGTTAGTTCCTCCTTATTTTTTTGCTGTGCCACTCCTTCATTCAGTATGTGTCATCCTCTCGCAGCTAATGAGATAAAATGATTGTGTCATGTAACAAGCACATATATCCTGCTTTTTCCACCAAGATAAGTTATCTGATGATGTCATATTCAGGGATGAAGTGTGCAGGTACTTGCGGTTCCCTTATCAATGATGCCTATAAGGGGGGCAGGTAGTCAGTAATACTTAGATACTTGGATTTTGAAAGGTACAGCAAGCAAGATATATACAGTGCCTTGGGAAAGTATTCGGCCCCCTGGAACTTTTCAACCTTTTGCCACATTTCAGGCTTCAAACAAAAAGATATAAAATTTTAAATTTTTGGGGAAGAATCAACAACAAGTGGGTCACAATTGTGAAGTGGAACGAAATTTATTGGATCATTTAAACTTTTTTTGTAATAATAGAACTGAAAAGTGGGGCGTGCAAAATTATTTGGCCCCCTTGCATTAATACTTTGTTGCGCCACCTTTGCTGCGATTACAGCTGCAAGTCGCTTGGGGTATGTCTCTATCAGTTTTGCACATCTAGAGACTGAAATTCTTGCCCATTCTTCCTTGCAAAACAGCTCGAGCTCTTTGAGGTTGGATGGAGAGCGTTTGTGAACAGCAGTTTTCGGCTCTTTCCACATATTCTCAATTGGATTCAGGTCTGGACTTTGACTTGGCCATTCTAAGACCTGGATACGTTTATTTTGAACCATTCCCATTGGTAAAATTTGGCTTATCTTTGGGATCATTGTCTTATCGGAAGATAAATCTCCGTCCTAGTCTCAGGTCTTTTGCAGACACCAACAAGTTTTCATCCAGAATGGTCCTGTATTTGGCTCCATCCTCTTCCCATCAATTTTAACCATCTTCCCTGTCCCTGCTGATGAAAAAGGAGGCCCAAACCATGATGCTGCCACCACCATGTTTGACAGTGGGGATGGTGTGTTCAGGGTGATGAGCTGTGTTTCTTTTACGCCAAACATTTCATTTTGCATTGTTTCCAAAAAGTTGGATTTTGGTTTCATCTGACCCAGAGCACCTTCTTCCACATGTTTGGTGTGTCTCCCAGGTGGCTTGTGGCAAACTGTAAACAAGACTTTTTATGGATATCTTTTGAGAAAATGGCTTTTTTCTTGCCACTCTTCCATAAAGGCCAGATTTGTGAAGTGTTCGACTGATTGTTGTCCTATGGACAGACTCTCCCACCTCAGCTGTAGATCTCTGCAGTTCATCCAGAGTGATCATGGCCTCTTGGCTGCATCTCTGATCAGTCTTCTCCTTGTCTGAGATGAAAGTTTAGAGGGACGGCCGGGTCTTGGTAGATTTGCTTTGGTCTGATACTCCTTCCATTTGAATATGATCGCTTGCACAGTGCTCCTTGGGGATGTTTAAAGCTTGGGAAATCTTTTGGTATCCAAATCCAACTTTAAACTTCTCCACAACAGTATCACAGACACTGCCTGGTGTGTTTCTCTTGGTCTTCATGATGCTCTCTGTGCTTTAAACAGAAACCCTGAGACTATCACAGAGCAGGTACATTTATACGGAGACACAGGTGGATTCTATTTATCTTCATCAGTCATTTAGGACAACATTGGATCATTCAGAGATCCTCAATTGAACTTCTGGAGTGAGTTTTCTGAACTGAAAGTAAATGGGCCGAATAATTTTGCACGCCCAACTTTCAGGTTTTATTATTACAAAAAAAAGTTTAAATGATCCAATAAATTTCATTCCACTTCACAATTGTGACCCACTTGTTGTTGATTCTTCACCAAAAATTTAAAATGTTCTATCTTTTTATTTGAAGCCTGAAATGTGGCAAAAGGTTGAAAAGTTCCAGGGGGCTGAATACTTTCGCAAGGCACTGTATGTGTTTTTTGCAGTCCACAAACCACAGATCCTCAAAACAAGTATACCAGCAATGTGCATGCGTCATTTTTTCAACATCTATAGAAGTATCCTATCCTTGTCCACAAAATGGACTAGAATATGGCAATTTTTTATTTATTTTTTGCGTCCCGGTCAAAAGGGATATACAGATGCAGACAGCCATACTGTGTGTTGTCTACATTTTTTGTGGGCCCACTGAAATGAATGGTCCCACATCTGATTCAAAAAACGTGGACTGAATGTGGAACAAAAATATGCTCATGTGCATGGTGCCTAATGGGGGATCTAATGTGATATTTGTTATCCAACCTTCTCTCTTCTATGTGGTGTATATCATTGCTGAACTCCAAGTTCAGTCTTTCTATTATTCTGATGTCCTACTGTCTAAGGAGCTTTGATTAGGCTTTATGCCCGTGTTGGCCTGTGCCCGTGCTTCGTACCGCACACTGACGTTCGCAATGCACAGAAACCAACCGCGTGGCCGCCATATGCAGACCCAGACCCATTTACTTGAATGGTGTCTGTGATCTGCAGCGCAAAAAAAGTAGTACATGCACTACTTTTTTGCAGTGCTGAGGCATGAACAGAAAACCCAAAGAAGCACTCCACAGTCCTTCCGTGGGGTTCCGTGCCGCCGTTCCGCACCTGACCTTCCGGATTGTGGACCCATTCAAGCTTTTTGTGGGCTGCAATATGCGCGCTGGCCAACAACCGCCCATGTGCATGAGACCTAAGAGAGATGTTAAAATCTAGAATATGTGCCAGTATACTTTGAAAACCTTAAAAGTTATATTCTGGTTTCTTGATCTGTATAACAACTAAAATTTAAGTGGAATCTAATTCAAATCATTCACGAACATTACTTCAAAAATGTAGAACTAAACGAAAATGCAATTTATTGCAAAACAATTACCTAAATGTGGAGCTTTTTTTGTAAAGTGCACTATTTTACATTTGCAACTCTACTAAATTATCCAAATCATCAATATAATCCCATCATTGAGCATAATGCACATATTATCATGACGACTATGCATAATCGGCCTGGACTGTGCTTATACTCTAATGTATCCAGAACGGCTTTGCTTTCAAGAGGCATCTGCACCCCCCTTAATCAGTGAAAGGTTAAGAACACAGACAATCAAAAGGCATGACGTTTTGAACGAAGCTCATCAGCAGATGCAAAAGATCCACCGGTTGCATCTCATGAATGTCTAACAGCTGCAAGCTTCATGTAATTTGTTTCATTTTCTATTCTTGAACCGGTACCAAGAAACTTAACTTCTGAATACAAAGATAATGGAGATTTTTTTTTAAATCTTCTTTATTCAATTTGTTTAGTGATGATATTCTTATGCATGGTTTGTTGTGTTCCGAGCAGAACAAGCCAAAGTGTATGCCAACATCAAGCAGTCATTGGGATCATTGACACAAATAACTACATGGTGTGTTTTTCCGTTACACAATGTTACTAGCCCATAGCGGCAAAATATTAAATCTAATAATCCAAGATAAACACTTACTGTAGATACATCACCTCTGAAAAGATTGTCAAGGGACCTGCCAGGGGGAGCTGTTAGGAGGAAAGGGAGTGGAAGCAGTAGTAGTTCACAGTAGCTGTCCTCACTCAGGCGCTCCCTGGGGCCATGCAGGGAATTGAGAGTGCACCCTTTCTTTCATGGGAGCACACCCTGGACCTTTTGGGAGACTCCTGCCTGGTGGTAGTTGGGGTGCCCTTGATGGTGAATGGTTGGCAGCCTGGCAGGGTGCATGGCCATATAATGGCAGTGGTGCAAGGCAGTAATCCGGCCAGTGTACGGGTAACACATCCAGTGTTCTTTACTGAGGTAGATCACAGACAAGGACACTGGTACAGTTCAGTCTTTCCAGAGTACATACACAAGCTTTCCAAAGCTGAATATCGAATAGCAAACTGCAAGACGGCTGACTGAGCCAAAGAGAGGTGCACAATGATTTATCATATGTACTGCAGTACTCACAGTGGGGTGCAGATCTTCTTCTGTGTAGCTAAACTGTTGTAAAAGCGTTGTGGATGTCAAAGCAATATACCCTTTCCCCAGCGGTAAGGCCTTTTGCCATAAACTAGTGATTACCCTTACTGTCTGTCCTTTGCACTAGTCTTCCATCTCTCTCAGAGGATGGTATCTTTTCCTCAGCATGCAAAGATGGAGGCACTTTAGAGTATGCCTCTCACTGTACGGGAAACATGCAACTCCTCTCACTCTCTGGTTGCTTGAGCTACACTCCCCTAACTCCTCCCTCTGAGGGGGAAGGTTCAGCTTCCCACCTTCTGAGTAGGGTATAACAAACTAGTGCTTACCATTTTCAAGCACATAAAATACATCAACCCAAATAGCAAATGTTAACCTTTGCAGTGGTCCTCTGGGGCACTGTAGTTGCAGCAGGTATACATCTAGGTACAGTGATCCTTCAAGATGTAATATTTTCAACATAAAATGTTCTTTTCTGACTTATCATAAGTTAAAACTAGACTCAGCATACAATGTCTCAGACCCAGATCCAACCAATCAAGGCCACTTCTCTGGTAAAATAGCTTATTACTTGCTAGTTAGCAGCTGTTTCTTCCTGTTACATGTAAGGACTTGTATCTGTCTTAGTTATCTGCTTATTTTTCTTAAATCTTAATTTTCTCTTTCTTGCATGAAATATTGGGGCTTTGGAATCGATTACTCAAGTTACAATGGTTTCAACATGCAATGGTCATCCTGGAACTATGGAACTAATTAATATTGTAATTTGAGGGACCACTGTATTAAACAGTACCCTTCTCACCACATGGATTACCGAGCACCAGCTATTGTACGCTTATGGCCTGAAATTCTCCCCCCCCCTTCCCCCCAAAAAAAACAAACAAAAACTTGCAGCTTGGGTCTTGTTCCAAACACCTGTATAAAAAACCTGCAGAAGCTGCTCTTGATTTTGAGGAAGCAGGTGTCTTATGATCTTTATACCAGTTTGTGATGCTTATTCTATGAAAGTTTGATTGTTGAGACCCATCTATAGTTATTTGATTTCTGAGGGTTGTGCCTATTTAATACATCCTTGTCCTAAATTTAATTCATAGGAACACATGAATCCTTTGACACAGGACTAAGTGCATCTTTTTAGTGCTCTGGTGCATATTATGATTTTTAGGGTTAGCAGCAGTAGGTTATGACTTATTTTCAAGGTTCCTTCACGTGGCTGACTGACCAGGCAATAACTGAGACAGAACCATTCATGAGTGGAGGTAATCAGGGGGTACTCATACTGTGTGTGTGAGGGACGTAAGGGGGCCTCATACTGTATGTGGGACACTAAAGGGGGCATCACTGTGTATGAGAACGCCCAAGGAGGCCTTGTACTGTGTAGGGTGCTCTTAAGGGGACATCACTTTGTATGTGGACAATAAAGTGGGCCTTGTACTGTATGGAACCATTTATTGGGGCACCATACTGTGTGAGAAGCACTTAAGGGGGAGTCACACTGTGTTGGGGCATGTAAATACAGTAGTTGTGTAGTACTAGTAAATTGATGACCAATCATCAGGATAGGTCATCATTATTAGATCGGCAAGGGCCCAATTCTCAGCACCCATGCTGATCAGTTGGCAGAGGCCGTAGCACTTGTCCAAGAGCTACACATCGTTAGAGATGTAATCGGTACAGAAATCCACATCAGATTTCGGCATAGAAATCTACAACAAATCCACACCTGTGGATTTTCAAGCGTAAATTTGACGACAGAGTGCACCCTTATTGTTTGGGGCACAGAGGAGACTGGGCATGTATAGATAGGCGTTGGATAGGATTAGTATATCACTAATACTTGAAAATGAGGGACAGTATAGTGTAAAATTTAAAGAGAAAGAATGTAAAAATGGAATCTAGCATAATAAAGAAGAAAGTGTAGAGGAAAGTACCCATAGTGATACATCTAATAGTAGGCTAGCACTGAGTAAACTGTCAATTTGAGATTAATATTAATAAGCAAATTTGCACATTGTGAAGATCATTTGGATCAACATCTCCACAGTCAGCTGTATCTGTTCACGGTCATGATGTATTTTGTGCCTATAAAGTGGATTTACTTCATTACTTCACTCATTAGACATTGAATGCCAGCAGCGGTACATTAATGAAGGCCTGACAGCAAATCCTTCTTGATAAGGGGACACTCACACAGCCTTATCCATTTTGCTGTTGCCAAATTGTGAATCCACAATACATTAATAATGGTTGTGTGCAGTCTGCATCTTGCGGATCAGCATGTCCCTTTGTTAAAAATACCTATTCTTATTCGCAAAAACGGACAAGAATAGGACATGTTCTACTTTTTCCGGAACGGACATATGGCTGTCCTCATCTTTTGTGGCCCCATGGACCTTAATGGGTGTGCATCTGATCCACAAAAAATGTGGATATACATTTGTTTCCAGGGGCATTGCTAGGGTCTCAAAAGATCCAGGGCACAAGCTCCAATGAATATGGCCCAATTCTCTGTGTCGATCCTCGTCCCAACCCTGCTATACAGGAGAACATACCTCACATCCAGTGCCTCCCAGGTGACGTCTCCTCTGATGTAGATCTTCTCTGTCATCATCTTCTCCATTCGGCCTGGACAACTTCTGTCAGCCGCCTCGTCTCTGCAGAGTGTGACACACAGACATCTTAGCTTCCTCACATTTCTATCATCATCCCCAACCTTTAGTCCCACAGTCTTATCCTGATGCTCGCTGTGCCCCCCAAAACCTCCAAATACTATCCTGGAGAAATAATAGTGCCCTCCATTGTAATAGTCCTACCAATAGTAATTCCCTCATTAGTAACACTGCACCCTACAGTGACCCCAGCACTGATAATGCTCCCCAAGAGTGCCTCCATTAGTAAAAGAGTACACCCTCCAGTATTAATAATGCCCTCACAGAGCCCCCAGCAGTAATAAGGCCCCCTTTTGTTCCCCCAGTGGTAATCAAGCTCTCTACAGACCCTTCAGCAGTAATGCGGCCCCCATAGTGCTCTTAGTAGAAATAAGGCGGATCTATAAGTCCCTCCTATAGAGCCTCCAGTAGTAATAAGAATGCCTAATGTCCACTGGATTTATAATACCCCTACAGTGCCCCCAGTATTTATATTGCTCCCCTACTGTTATAATGCTCTCCCTGAAGTTCCCACTGTAGTTATATTCTTCCCTTTAGTGTCCTCAAATTATAATTCCTCAGCCCTCCACCATACAGTCCTATGTAAATAAAGCTATTTCCCTCCTGTGTAAATAACATCACACCATCTCTCCAGCCCCCTCCAATATACAGTCCCATGTAAATAGCATCCCTCTCTATCTAAAGCCCCCTCCAAATACAGTCCCATGTAAATAACATCATTCCCACCCATAGCCATCATCAACATACAGTCCTATGTAAATATCACTCCCTCCGACAGCTGCTTTCAGCATACAGTCCCATGTAAATAACATTACTTCCTTCCCACAGCGACCTCCAACATGCAGTCATGTGTAAATAACATCACTCCACCCCACAATCCAATGTAAATAAGGCTACTTTCACACCAGGGTTTTTGCTGAATCTGTCATGGATCAGCAAAAACACTTCCGTCATGATAATACAACCATCTGCATCCGTTCTGAACAGATCCGGCTGTTATTATCTTTTAAATAGCCAGTTTGGATCAGTTTCTTCATGCGGACACCAAAACGCAGCAAGCTGCGTTTAGTGTCCGCCTGCAAAACAGAATGCTGAACTGAAGCAAACTGAAGCAAAACTGATGCATTCTGAATGGATCCTTTTTAGAGATGAGCGAACGTGCTCGTAACGAGCACTGTACCGCTTGGCTCCCCTGCGCTCGCATGGGCGCAGGCAGCCGCTTCCGTCGGGTGAGGAGGACGGAAGCGGCTGCCTGCGCCCATGCGAGCGCAGGGGAGCCGAGCGGTACAGTGCTAATTACGAGCACATTTGCTCATCTCTAATCCTTTTCCATTCAAAATGCATTAGGACAAAATCGATCAGTTTTGGACCATTTATGAGAGCCTGTGACGGATATCACAAATGGATCCTTACAAGGCAAGTGTGAAAGTAGCCTAATGCTAAGTTTCACATCTGCGGTAAAGTACAACATGCTGTACTTTTGTTCTGGCCGCCTCTCTCGGCAGGGTTTGCCGTGCTGCGGCTGGATTCGTGGCCCCCCCATTACAGTGAATGGGGCCGGAGGATAGTTCTGGCCCCGCACGTGCACCTGCTCCTGCCGGAGTCCCATGCCACAGGTATGAAAGTACTCTAACAGAACCCTGCCCAAGTCACCTCCAACATACAGTCCCATGATACCATCCCTCTCTTCTGCCCTAACATACAGTCCCAGTTAAATAACCACAACTCCCAGCATCCTTCTGCTTCTCCCTTCACTTACCTCTTCTGATATAGCAGAGCTCACTGCAGCTTCTTCCTCACAATTCTCCTCTTCAGTTTAGAAGACAGGGGTTGAAAAGGACCTGCGATGATGTCACAGTCATGTGACCAGTGCAGGATAGGACGGCACTGATCACATGACCTGTCCTACATATCTTGCAGTGTGTAACAGGCAGGACATTCGGGGCCTGTGAGAAAACATCAGGGGCCCAGGCCCGAATGTTTTAGCCTAGCAACGCCCCTGCGGTCATCTAAGGTTAACCATCATGTCAATGCAATTTAGGATAAGTCCCAAATTGGACTTAATACTCAGTTGTCTGTGGTGTTCAAATTATGTTAAATTTCCCCCTTCATGGTAAGAGGGTGCGGCCACAGCACAAGAAATGCACGTCCAGTCGTTTCATTGCTGATCATGCGTATCTCTCCTGGTTACACCCAGAGAGCTAATTTTATTAGAAATACATGTTGGTGTAATCACACCCCCTTTGTCATCAATTTTAATATATCCAATCACAATCATACAAGGATACATTAAACAACAAATCAAATAGAATGATGATGACAGCCAATGGCATACACATTACTTCATCTATCTGGGAAATTCCATATGCATATATTAACTTCTGCTAAGTTCCTCTTTTCCTATAGCTTTATCAAGTGATTATGAGTCATTTTTATTTTTAAGCATATGTGACATCTAATGGAGATTAGAGATTATAAGATATAAGAGATATGGATATAAGAAGATGGAGACCACCTGATAATGAAATACAACCCTAGCACAATTGTGTTCACCAACTAACTAAATTTCTTTAACACATCAGAATTTGATTAGGAGTATGGATCTCCTATACAGTGGGGAAAAAAACATTTAGTCAGCCACCAACTGTGCAAGTTCTCCCACTTAAAAAGATTTTCTGGATTTGTTTTCTCATTTTGTCTCTCATAGTTGAGGTCTACCTATGATGTCAACTACAGGCCTCTCTCATCTTTTTTAAGTGGGAGAACTTGCACAATTGGTGGCTGACTAAATACTTTTTTTCCCCACTGTAAGTCTGCCTGGACATGATGTGGCCCACCAACAAGATCCGCATGCAGCTCACCATTATTTGCCAGGCCACACTGTTCTTGCTGGGCTGCACAGAAAAATAGTGCCGATTTCTGCCAGAAACAGCATCAAACCTTGTAATAATGACAAAAAAATGTTGTTGTTGTTGTTGTTTTTTTATTTGCCCAAACCTGTTTAAAAACACTATACAACCTGCATCATTGAACTTAACTTTTATGACCCACATTGAAAGTTTAGTGTCCTCTGCCTGTTATGTGGACTAATAAGAGTTTGACTTGGTAAATTATTTTGTCTGCAGTTAATATCAGTAAAGACGGATAGAGAGAAAGTCCTCAGACATCCTGTGGGTGTGTTGCCTTGGTAACTATTTACCAAACTGATGCTAATTTGTTAAAATTAGATTTGCAGATGTGAGTCTAGCGCTTTACTCCTTTAGTGATCCAGATGGTGGATGATCAAGGATGGAGAAGCCCACAAGGAACCAAGAAACTAGCATATGCACTTGTTCTTCTATTTTTTCCTTAATAATAGAAAGATAATTTAGCTGGAACTTCTGTTCTGTATGTGAAGATTTTAAGATCTGTGCTTTACTTATTACCTACATTTATACATAATAGTTTTTATTTATCTTACCATTACATGAACAAAAATCTATGATGTTTATTTATTATACTGCGTCCTTCACACAAAATTTTTGTGGTGTTATTTTGAATCTGATATATTCTTATAAAAGTTTGTTTTTGTTTGTTTTTAGGGGGTAGAATTTATTCACACATGTTTTACATGAGTTTTTATGTTTTTTTTATTTCTCATAGAAAAAACCATGAAAAAATGTAGAATATTCATCATTTTGAAGAAAAAAACCCAGAGGCCAAAAAATGCATCTAAACTGAGCAAAATCGCCACATTGCCCCCAAAAATGGCAGAATGTCTGGAAATGGGCTTTGTTTTATGGATAAAACATTAAAAAAAAATCATATTTTCATTCTCTAGAAGTGAAATACTTCGGTCAATTCCTCCAACCTTTATGATATTAGAACTCTGTGGCCTCGCAACATAAAAGCTTTATCACAGGTGGCAGTAAAAGGATTAAAGGCAAATTAGTAGTATATTTCAATGCTGGCCTGTAGGTGGCAGCAGCTTTGAAATATAAAGTATATTGTATTCTGTAATGCATTAAAGAATACATGATGCAACCTAATGATTGCATGTTATAGTCACCTAGGTTGACTAAAAAAAAAATATTAAAAAAAGGAAAAAAAAAAAATCACCTCCCTTTCCGTAAAAAAAAACCAAACAATAACAAATTACACGTCATTACCGCATCTCAAAATGCAGTTACTATTAAAATATGAAAATATTTATCCCATACGGCAGAGTAATAGAAAAGTAAATTAAAATGGCCAAGTCACCATTTTCTATCTCTGCACCTCCCAAAAAATGGAATACAAAGTGATCAAAATGTGAGACACACATGGTATAAATAAAAAACGCAGTTCTGCAAAAAATGAGCCCTCACAGCTAAGTGAACATAACTATAAAAATTTTATGGTGGTCAGAATATGGCAATGAGAAAAGAAAAATACATTTTTTCCAAAGTTTTTATTTTTTTTTCCAGAAAAACTACATAAATGTGGTATTTCTGTAATCATACTGACCTGGAGAATGATGGTAACTGGTCT
Source organism: Rhinella marina (assembly GCA_900303285.1). Classification (NCBI taxonomy): domain Eukaryota; kingdom Metazoa; phylum Chordata; class Amphibia; order Anura; family Bufonidae; genus Rhinella; species Rhinella marina. The sequence goes on along the minus strand of ONZH01000145.1, from coordinate 102,065 downwards.
GTTTTACTGCATAGAGAAAGCTGTAAAAACTAAACAGATAAAACTGTGTCAGAATCGCGCTTTTTTCCATTTCCACCCCATTTACAATTTTTTTTTCCAGTTTCCCACAACATTGTATGCAATAGTAAATGGTGCCATTAAAAAGTATAACTTATCCTACAAAAAACAAGCCCAATATAGCCCACATATAAGTATGTGAACGGAAAAATAAAAAAGTTATGGCTCTGGTAAGGCAGGGAATTAAAAACAAAAAAAATGCAAAAATGGAAAATCGCAGGGCCATGAAGGGGTTAACAATAGCCATAGACATAAAGATTACCATTGATAATCCAAAATGTTAGCTACTAGGTCTATGGTACTAAAACCAGTTGGTTCCTAAAGCTACTGCATGAGGTGGAACTGGGTTGACCATACCTTTTGCTTTTCTTATCAAAGACAGTCAAATTCAAAATTGTGGTCACATGGGAAATCATCCATATAAATTTTGTGTCCCATCTGAAGATCATTTTTGTGTTATGAAGTCAGAAGCTTGAACCCTAAGTAATTAGAGAATAAATAGGTCTATGGTGCTTTGTAAGGACTCATTTCAGCAGGCTGTTCCAGCACAGAGCAGCCTGCTGTATCCTCTACTTCACTGCCGGATCCCCATTGACAACGGTTTATTGTGCAGCCAACATCTGGCATTTGCGCCGTATGAAGCTGACTGATCTCCTAAATGAGTATTTGAATGCGACCTAAGACGTCCACTTTGTTTTGATCCTTACATGATTTGGAAGTATTTCCTGATGTGTAGCTCGCATTATTGTGCTATTTAACATGTTGAATACAATGATGCAAAAGCCATAAAAAAGTAATTAAAGCGGTTGTCCGACCCCCACTACGATTGTAGTTATGGCCTGAATCTGCTCTGCCTAAAGAAAGAAAGGTGCTTACCTATTCATCGATGCTATATTCTAGTGCCGGATGCAATCTGTTTTTCACACAAGCCCCAGTCACTTCAATGGAGCCAGAGTTGCAGGAAAAATGCACATTTTAGAACATGGTGCGATTTTTCCAGAACGCAAGGATGATGTGTGAAAAATGATGCTTATTTACACAGACCCATTGAAATGAATTGGTCAGGATTCAGTCCGGATGCTGTGCATTTGTTGCACACCACATCCAGATAGAAAACTCATTCATGTGAAAGAGCCCTAAGTGTCAAGTTAGCATGTATGGATGCTGGGGCTGAGTCTGATGATGCAGGATCCTGGCACCACATACAGATAGAGCTCAGATGTGGCGGCTTTCTTGAAGAAAGCAGCCCTATGTGTGTTGCACCAGAGAGTTGCAGTTTCGTCCAGGAGGGTTGCCATTTTTATGATAGTCTCCCATATGTTTCATGAGTTATTTATTTGAAAGTGCTGTACATCTAAAAGGGGTTACGCATACATAATATAACACAAATACAATAAGCATGAATTTATTAACAGACTGGTACAGAAGGGGAGAGGACCCTGCCTCCAAGAGCTTACAAGGTTACAGGGGAAGACACTGCTCATCTGGCTGTTTGGTGGTAGCAGCATATTACAGATGGGTTTTCTGGATAGGGAAGACCTTGTGAGAAATCTTGTAGATGATTGTGTGAAGAAAAGATGAGAGGAGAACAAAGAAGGGGATTATGTGTGGGGATGTATCGGGAAAGCAGGTCAGAAATATAGTGAGGATATAGATTGTGGACGGTCTAAGACGTACTTGTTATGAGTTTACAACAATAGTATAGTGGCAAACATCAGCAATACATTTCCATAAAAAAAAAATAGCTGTATAGTTGATCGAAGTAGACCTTTCTGTTCTGTACAATGTATAAAGATATGTACCCAACGGACTTCAAAAGGATACTTTTTTTTTTTATACAGACTTTGCTAAATGGGATCCTATGCATGTGTCTGGTACATGGAAATGCAGAGTACCCTTAGAGACATGATGTGTAAGCCCTGGGTTACATGTCTCACAGTTTCAGAACAGAGACACTTAATGACAAGGTGGATTTCCCTTCTAAGCACTTTCTACATGTCAATAAATCTGACAGATTGCAATATGTTCAAGAGGCAGGCTAAAATATAGTGGAAAATTAAAAACAATTCATAGCAGTTTTCAGATTTGACACATTTCTGTCTTCATTCAGAGATGAATGTTTGCGGGAAACCGAAAATTGTTCTGTTTTAGCTACTAACAAAAATGATCAAAATATGATCATCTGCACTAAGGGATGGCACATCACACAGGGAAATCGTCCTATTGCAATTCACAAATCATTTTTTATGGGTTCCTTTCTTTCAGTAATCTGCAGTAAGATGTGTTCACTCCACGTTATAACATCAATCTGATTTCACATTCTGTCAAACCAGCACTTTTCTTTGGAGCTTCTCCTCGCATTCTATAACCTATCAGAAAATTAACAGGCGACTGGAAAGACCATTGTAAGAACTAATTATGTAACTTCTTGAATCTAATATCCATGTTCTTCTTGTAGGATGTCAAAAATGTTGACTTCTGCTAAAAATTTTCATCTATATCTTCTGCCAACTGCTTTACCCATAATGAATGATTTGTCTGCCATTTTGGGGACAGCAGTACACCATAATGGCCCTTTGGCATGTCAAATTATCTAAGACAAGTTTAATATATTTACATGAGATGTCAGGAATGTTTATTCCTTAGACCCATAAAACTCTCTCGTGATCTTTTCTTAGTATATCTAAGAAATCTTGCCGTGACAGCAGCTCTTTAAGTACATTGAGTGATATAAAGGTTACTTTATATCGCATGGAATTACCTAAACTTAGTGGGTGTTATCGAAAAGTAGTATGGCTTTGAGAACGGTGGGCTTTATTTATGACATTTTCCCTACACTCTCATCTGTTCCTCTGTCATCTCTTCTATGTAGATCAGAGGGGAGAAGGATAAAACACTGACCACTTTTTATGCTTTTTTGGGACATTACATTCTGGCCTATTTTTTCCATAATATAAAGGAGTCCATTGTCAGTGACTGTTCTCTTTCAAGGTCTGAACACATTGCACCTTCATACCACTATGGCATCATACCAAAATAGAATGAAACATACTGAAAATGAATGAAAATCCACCAGCATTTGTAAAAATATAGCTTCAATCTAGGTGATTGATGTTTGCAAATAGGGATTAACTGCAAAACTAGATTTAACCCTTAGAGAAGCAGGCTTGGAATGGCCCATAGAGGAGAAGGTAAATCCTTTGCATAGGCCCCTAGTCCCCACCCCTTGCACAAGTGACACATGACACAGTACACTAACTTCACTACATATAGATAGGCAGCCTATAACATCTCAACCAACCTATGTGTCCATAAAAAAAAGGCTACTTTGAAATCTGTGTTTTAATCCCGGCAGGTTGTTCCGGAAGAGGTTGTTCCGGAACAGCCAGAGTTCACCATTACTATAATGGTATCCGCATTCCTTGCAGCATAAATGCCAGCTTTCACCTGGACAAAAAGTCAGGCGTTGATGACTTTTGTCTGGCCGAAAGACAACATGAAGCATAAAAAATGGTCCGTGTTTTATCCTTCTTCTCTCTGATCTATATAGAAGAGATGACAGAGGAACAGATAAGAGTGTAGGGAAAGCAATAATTACTTACCGGTAATTATTTTTCCAGAAGCCCATGACGGCACCCTTGCGACTAGGACCTCCCATCGAGGACAGGAAACCTGCTTAAAATATAAAAAGGCACACACTTCCTCTTCACCTCAGTTGTAGAAAATTACTAAACTCCGGAGGCTAGAGGATAACTTAAACTTAATCAAAAGATTCTTTTTTTTTTTTTTTTTTTTAAAGGGTGGGGAATTTTTTGGGGTGCCGTCATGGTCTTCTGGAAAAACAATTACCGGTAAGTAATTATTGCTTTCCCTTCACCCATGACGGCACCCTTGCGAGACTAAAAAATGACCTACTAGGGAGGGACCACAGCCTGTAGCACCATCCTTCCAAAGGCTGTGTCAGAATTCAGGTTTAACCTGTAATGCTTAAAAAAGGTGTGTGGTGAACTCCAAGTAGCCGCTTTACAAATCTGGGCCAAGGACGCATCTGCCCTCTCTGCCCAGGAGGTGGCTACCGACCTTGTGGAATGAGCACCAAATCCCACCGGGGGAGAAATACCTTGAGAGGTGTAAGATAAGGTAATGGCCTCCCTAACCCACTTAGCAATAATCCTAATGGAAGCTTTTCGTCCCCTATGATAACCTGAAAACTGGAGTAACAGATTTTCATCCGACCTCCATGGTTTAGAAGCCTCAAGATATTCTAACAGGCATCTTTTAACATCCAAACAATTAAATTTCTTTTCTAGCTCACCAGTTGGGTTGGGACAGAAGGATGGAAGGACTACCTCTTGCTCTCTGTGGAAGTCTGATACCACCTTGGGGAGAAAGGAGTCTAAAGGTCTGATTATCACCCTGTCGTCAAGAACCTTAGTATGAGGGGGGAAGGCAGAGAAGGCCTGGACCTCTGATACTCGCCTAGCTGACGTGATAGCCAACAGAAAGGTCAGCTTGATTGTCAGGAATCTGATTGGGATCTTATTTATCGGTTCAAAAGGACTACTACAGAGACCAGAAAGGACAATATTTAAGTCCCATGGAGGGGCAAGGGATCTGACTCTAGGGATGGACCTAGCAGCCCCTGTCAAAAACCTCTTGACCCAGGAATGTTCTGCAAGCTTCACGTCAAAGAAATAACTTAGAGCTGACACCTGGACTTTAAGCGTGGATGCCTTCAGTTTCTTTTGCAATCCTGCTTGCAAAAACTCTAAGATCTTTGGAATACAGGGGGCATTCAAGGGGTCAGGCTCTTTACCCAGAAACCCCGAGAAGGTCTCCCACACTTTCAGATATTTTTTAGTAGTGACTGGCTTCTTACTGTTTAACAAGGTACAAACTACTGATTGGGATAATCCCCTTCGGGCCCAAATTTTGCGATCAACATCCAGGCAGACAGCTTCAAGATTTCTGGCTGAGGGTAGAAAAAAGGGACCCTGACTCAGAAGCTCCTTCTTGACTGGAAGATGCCAGGGTGGTAGTATTGCCAGTTTCAAGATTGAAGAAAACCAAGCTCTCTTTGGCCAGAACGGAGCTATGAGTATTATGGCTGCTGACTCTCTCTCCACCTTCTTCAGTACTTTGGGGAGAAGACAGAAGGGTGGGAAGGCATAGCCTTTCTCCTTCCTCCAATCCTGAGCTAGGGCGTCTAACGCTACCGGACCATCCTCTGTATTTAGGGAGAAGAACCTCTCCACCTTCCTGTTGGATCTGGAGGCAAACAGGTCTATGGAGGGCTGGCCAAATCTCCGTACTACCATCTGAAAAGTCTCCTCGTCTAACACCCATTCCCCCTGTTTCAGGGTAGACCGACTTAGGAAGTCCGCCATATGGTTGTGTTTCCCTTTTAGGTGGATGGCGGAGATGTTTAAAGCTCTCTCCTCTAGGAAGGACATTATCTGTCTTGATAGCCTCAAAAGGCCAGAGTTCCTTGTTCCTCCCTGACGCTACTGCTGTCGTGTTGTCCGTGTATAGAGAAATGTTCACGTCTCTTGCCGAATGGAATGCCGCTTGTAACGCCATTAGAACAGCCTTTAGCTCCCTGAAATTTGAGGACTTTTTCCTTGTCCAAATGTCCCACTCGCCCTGCTAAGCCTGACCTTGAGAGTGGGCACCCCAACCCCACAGGCTGGCATCTGTGGTCAGCGGTACTGGGTTCTGCATCGACCAGCTGACTCCCTTGTGAAGGTTGTTGATATCCATCCACCAAAGGAGTGACATCCTGGTTCTTGAGGTAAGATGGAGCTGTCTTTCCAGAGAGTCTGGGGAGCTATTCCAAGCTTCCAGAATCTCTGCTTGAAGGTCTCTTGAATGAGCTTGGGCGAAGGGAACTGCTGAAATGGCCGAAGTCATCAGGCCTAGTACTGACATTGCCCGTCTGATCGTACACTGGTATGATAGGAATAAATCCTGGGTCTGTGTAGTTAGTTGTTCCTTCTTCTCCGAAGTCAGAAAATTTCTCTCTTCTATGGAGTTCAGCATTATTCCTAGGAACTTGCAGGACTGTGTTGGAATGATATTTGATTTGGACCAGTTTATCTTCCAGCCCAAAAATTTTAGTGTTGAGGATACTGATTGCAGATCTATCTCCAAGCTCTCTTTGGATTGGGAAAAGATTAGGAAGTCATCCAGGTATGGGACCAGATGTATACCTTTCAATCTGAGATAGGCTGCCATCTCCGCCACTATTTTTGTAAAAAGCCTCGGAGCCTGAGAGATCCCGAATGGAAGGGCTACATATTGCAGGTGCATACATTGCCCTTGTACCCATACTGTTGTCCTCAAGAATCTCTGTGATGACTGTCTGATCAATATATGATAGTAGGCATCCTCTAGGTCTATACTCGCCATCCAACAATCCTTGGTCAATAGATTTGTGGTCGATTTCAGAGTTTCCATGCAAAATCTTTTGTACTTGAGGGATTTGTTTAGCTTCTTCAGATTGAGAATGACCCTGAATGACCCATTTGGTTTCTTCACCAAAAAAAGAGGGGAGTAGAATCCCTTCCCTCTTTCTTCCAGGGGAACTTGAGACACCACTCCTTTGTACAGAAGTGTCAACATTTCTTGTTCCAATGCCTCTCTCTTTGTAGAATCTGGAGGCGGAGCCGGACAAACAAAAAAATCTGGGGGGAGATTGGAAAACTCTATCTGAAAACCTTCCTTTATTACGCTTAAAACCCATTTGTTCTGGGTAATCTGGTTCCATGCAGAAACGAAGGCTCTTAATCTTCCCCCCACTCGAGGCTCGGCGTCATTGCTGTTTATCTTTGGATTTTTCCTGGGATTTAAAGAAAAAACCTGGAGATCTCTTATGGAATTTTGCGGACCCCCTGTCCGACTGACCTCCTCTTTGCTTTCTGAAGCCCCTACTGGGCCTACGAAAAAAGGGGGGCTTTTGTGAAAGGGGAAACCCCTTTTTCTTATCTGAGGCCCTTTCTAGAACCTCATCCAGCGAGGGACCAAACAGTCGGGATCCAACACAAGGTACCGCACACAATCTGGATTTGGACCCTTGGTCACCTTTCCATGCTCTCAGCCATATTGCCCTTCTGGCTGCATTAGACATGGCCGCTGCTCTGGCAGAAAATCTAACAGAGTCAGTAGAAGCATCTGCCAGAAAATCCGCGGCTTTAATAAATGAGGGAAGGGAAGCTAGCAGCTCCTCCCTTGGAGTTTTATCTTTAATATGGGTTTCTAGTTGTCCTAGCCACAGTTTGAGAGATCTAGAGACCCAGGAGGCCGCAATAGCAGGCCTGAAGCTAGTAGACGCAGCTTCCCAGGCTCTTTTTGAGGTATGTATCCGCCTTTTTATCCAGTGGATCAGACAAGGTCCCTAAATCCTCAAACGGTAAGGCGGCCTTCCTCGCCATCTTCGCCACTGGCGCATCCACCGTCGGGGCTTTGTCCCAGACTTCAGAAACTTCCCCCTCAAAGGGGTACTTTCTTTTAACTGAGGAGGGGATAAAGAATTTTCTATCTGGGTTTTTCCACTCTTTTTGTATCAAAGAGTCCATATTTTTATGGACCGGGAAGACTCTCCGAGACCTAGGTGCCAGCCCCTCAAACATTTGGTCAGCAACTGATTTAGTTTGTTTAACATCCTCCAGCTGAATAGTGGCTCTCACTGCCTTTAGCAATAAATCTGTGTCTTCCAAGGGAAAAAGCGGCTTCCCTGCAGCCTCATCCTCTGAAAGGGATTCTTCCGCTGAACTGTTCTGGCTGGTCAGGACTTCACCCTCTGAGAAACCTGAACCTTCCTCCACCTCCCTTAAACGTCTTTCCGGGGGGCTGGATCGGGAGGGTTTGAGAGATTTGAGAGAGGATTTCACCTCAGATCTAACTAGGGCTTTAATTGTCTTTGACAGAGACTGAGATTCCTCCATGAGTAGTTTATCCACACATGCTTGACACAGTGGCCTAGCGTAGTCTGCAGGCAAGGGGGTTTTACATCCACTGCACTCTTTATGCTTCTTCTTGCATGATAATTTTTTAGGGGTTTTTGCTACCTACAATACACAAAAGGGTACAGCAAATCCCATATTAAAAAGATGGTTCTTACCCCGAAAGTATCACCCAAATCCTTGCCACTGTACCGGACTTGGGGGTCTCAAGGATTCTACAGGGTCTGCGCGTCCACCGTCTCCAGGCTCCATGACAATAATCTCCTTTCACCCAGGACACGGCCCTCACCAGGTGAGAATGTCCGCTGGCTCCCACCTTCTGCGCCCATTTGTAGCGCGCCGGGCCTCCTTATGACTGCAGTCATTCCCTCCATACTGCCGGAAGGCCAGGGCCGGGACCGTCGCCCGGAAGTGACGAATTGTCCATCCACTTCCGGGTTCGGGCCGCGCGGACGTCCACGCATGCTCAGAAGGATACCCAGTACTTCCGGGTTCGGGCGCGAGATGCCCGCACATGCGCAAAGCGCCATATACCCCGACCTCCGGAATCTCCGCGCGGACGCCCGCGCATGCGCAACACGCGCTCACCGCCGGACGGACTGCCTGGACACGGCCACAGCAGTCCCCCCCGAGGAGGAAGGAGACAGAAGGGAGGGGAGACAAGGCCACCGCTCCCACAGGAGGCAGTGTAACCCGGACACTGCCCCGTTAAGGTTAGTAGACCCGGGCAGTCCGCAGCAGATCTTGTACCTAAGGAAAAAAGCAGGCTAGGAACGGAACAACCGCTCACTAGAACTTCCCATCCGGAGGACAGGAAACCTAAACTGAGGTGAAGAGGAAGTGTGTGCCTTTTTATATTTTAAGCAGGTTTCCTGTCCTCGATGGGAGGTCCTAGTCGCAAGGGTGCCGTCATGGGTGAAGGGAAAATGTAATAAATAAAGCCACCGTGCTCAAAGCCATACTACATTTCGATAACATTCTAGTCAATGAGGATTCGGAGGTGGATAGGCCATTAAGCCTTTGCTGGAGATAGTGAACAGACTATTCAGTTTATTATTATAGCTGTGTCGGGTGGCTGAGATGACTTCTAGGTACAGATGCAGATGAGCTGGTATCCTCTTTCCTCAGGGACCCACTTTCTTGATGTGGATGCATGGTCCCCCATTAAGTGTCCTCCCACATCTTACTGCTGCCTGCCATTTTGTGAGTATTTGTTGCTGGCTCACATAGAAAATAGGACCCAAGTCCAAGGCAAGAGCCAGTAAGCAGGATTCTGACAGGGTCACCAGGACAGAAAATCTAAAGCACAGGCTAGGCTAGCTAGTATGTTGAATCAGTTTTAGGGATCTGTGAATAGGGTCAGGTAATATTTGTACATAGCTGTTCGGTAGACCCCCAGAATAAATTTTACTGTAGACCACGGGCGTAGCTAGAAGTGACTGGGCCCCACTGCAAATTTTTGTACGCGCACCACCGCCAGGGCCCAACCCCCGCGCTTCGCAACTAGTCACGATCTAGACCAGACCAGGCTGCCACGCCATCCTTTTCCTATATAATTAATATATATTTATATATATATATATATATATATATATATCTCCACACACTGTCTGTCATGTAGTATCATTGTATAATAACAACCCCCACACTCCTCTGACTAGTCAAGATCCCCCTCACGCATTCCTTATGTTTTAGTAATATATGAAGCTGTGCGCTCCCATGCAGACAAGGGCCAGTGGAGCAGATAAGAGCCAGGGGCTGCACTGAAAGGGCCAGGGTGGCGCACACAGGGGCAAGGGGGCACAGACAAGGGCCAGGGAGGTGCAGACAAAGGCCGGGGGCATAGATAAGGGCCAGGGGCACAGACAAGGGCCAGGGTGGCGCACACAGGGGCCAAGGGGGCAGAGACCAGGCTAGAGAGACACAGACAAAGGCCGGGGGGCACAGATAAGGGCCAAGTTGGCGCACACAGGGGCCAAGTAGGCATAGACCAGGGCCAGGGAGGTGTAGACAAAGGTAGGGGGCACAGATAAGGGACGGGGGCACAGACAAGGGCCAGGGTGGTGCAGACAAAGGCCAGGGGGCACAGATAAGTGCCAGGGCTCAGGGGCGCAGACAAGGGCCAAGGATGTGCAGACCAATAGGGGGGTGCACAGATAAGGTCCAGGGCGGCACAGAGCATGTGGGGGGGCCCAGATATGGGCCAGGGCACAGGGGCGTAGACAAGGGCCAGGAGGCAAAGACAGTGTCCGGGGGGGGCTCAGAGATGGCCCAGAGGGGCGCAGATAAGGGACAGGGGCTGCTCAGAGCAGCGGGCACAGACATACCTGGAGTGTGTTATGTGCGCTACTGTGCTGCTGCCGTGCTGCTCCTCTTCTCTGCCGGCTCGCCCTGTATCTCACACTGCCGCTCCCCCCTCCTGAAGAGGAACTTTGTGGGCGGGCCTATCTGGAACAGCACGCTGCCGGCTTCTACCAACTTGGCTATTCCTGCAGTAAGCTATAAGATGAATCCGGTGGGTGGGAGGGGGATCGGACGCACGGGGGGTTGGTAGGGGGGCGGGTGCTGGTTGATGATGACGGACAACAGCAGGCTGGGCACGGGCCCCCTATGTCACCGCACTGTATGTGAAGGGGCCCGGCCTGGCCTGAAGGTCTGTATTAAATAATCATGAATCTTCACGCACACGCTGCCGGGCGCCAGGCTCCTTGCCATCCCGGGCCCCGAAGCAGGCACTTCCCCTGCTTTCCCTGTAGTTACGCCACTGCTGTAGACCCAAGGCACCCCAGTCTGACAACACAGAAAATAATGCCTATGGCTATGGATCAGAAGTCCATTTTTTTGATAAACCTAGATTAAACCTAGATTCCATAACCATATTGTAGGCTCTTTCTACAGTACATGTTGGGTCAAATTTATTAAAACTATAGATGGTATAAACTTAACCAGGCTGTCTATACTTGCATCAAGTTTACCACAGTGGCTCAGGCTGGATGATATGTGGTGAATGTCTTGGTACTTTTGTTTAACTTTATACCTATTGGTTGGCTTAGTTGACACATATTTTCCTGCATAATATACCAACTTAGGGCATGCCCTCTTCCTGCAAAGCCATGTCCATTTTCTAGATAAGCGATGTCCCCTCTGCATTCTAAGGACAGTGGATTTTTTTAAAACTGTGTGCCAATTTGTGCCAAAAAATTAGAAATTGAAAAAATGTGAGATATCTATTTTGAGAGTCTTAAATGATTTCTTCTCCATGGTTAAAGGAGTTATTCTAATTTGCAGATTCCTTGAAGTTGATTGCTACTGCCTAAAGCCCTTTGATGAGCTAATATTGCAAAAGACATACTTTTGTCAGTGTTTATGTCCTTAAACTATGTTACAGGGAAAATGATGTATTGCAGGAAGCAATATAGATGTCAGAAGCTTTGGTGGGGATCCACATAAAATAGATTGTTACTTTGGTGTCTTGTGCCAATACAAATTTATCAATTTTTGTACAATAACGCCCTGAGAGAGAGAATAGTATAGTATAGTTGTTTCTCAACAATATATACAGTATGCGTTGTCTAAGAGGTACTCTTTGTCATTATGGAGAGCCCCTAGTATGTTGGTGTATAACAGTCAGTGTAACACAGTCAGTGTAACACACAGCGCTTTGACTGCATAATCCGTGTACATCAATCATTCATTACTACTTCAAAATTCTACTTAGTTGTTAGTGTGCAATATCTTTGATATCGTTTAGTTCATATTGCGCTGTACCACCACGTGTCAAACATCCAACATTTAATGTTATGTTCATAGGCATTAGGGTTGTGAACTTACCCTATCCAATACTTCAGCGCACGTGGTGTCGGCGTTCCTCGCTGGTCCGGAGGTGTGTGCTGTGCGCAGTCAGCGCTTACCCGGAGATGTGAGTAGTATGCAGTCGGCGCTTCCTGATGTGTTGATTCCCACCACTTCTCTCGCTCTCCACTTTTGGTTCCGGACCCAGATAGTGACTTTTTTTGTTCGATCTTTCAAAGATACAATGTTAATCAATAACATACTTTGCCAGGCATGCCTCCTCGAGTATAGTGGCTTTTTTTTTGGGTGATATTCACTGCCAGTTAAATGTTGGATGTTTGACACGTGGTGGTAAAGCGCAATATGAACTAAACTATATCAAAAGATACTGCACACTAACAACTAAGTGGCATTTTGAACAAGTAATGAATGATTGGTGTACACAGATTATGCAGTCCAAGCACTGTGTGTTACACTGACTGTGTTTCACTGACTGTTATACACCAAATTACGCAATCGAATTACTCTGTACAAGTGATCATTCATCAACTATTATAGATCATAATTGTGTACAGGAGGACAGCGGATTTAAACTAACATCGTTTATACTGTTTTGGGATCAATATATATAACCTCCTATGCTGGAAAATGGAATGGAATGAAGTGATTTAATATCACTGTGAATACATAAGGATACTTACATCGAATCCACTGGAGATTATAGTGGACTGATATTGGTTATTCATGATAAAATTCAGCCAATAATATCGCTATTTAGTGAAATAGTATTAAATAGAATATCCAGCAGTTGAAGTTTTTTATGTCCTTTATTCTTATGGTCATCTATATGCATTTGTATATATATACTGTATATGCAGTGTGTTTTATGTTTTTTATTATAAGGGAATCATATATCAAATTAGCGAATTATGTTATTGATTTAGGGGGAATTATGAGTTTATATTTTTATTAAAGGTGATTTTTTATTAAAGGCGATTTATAATTAATCCAGAAAGAGGAGTTGCCTGTCTCTTTATTACGATTTATTTATCCTGATGCAGGGAAAATTCACAGGTGCAAAAACCGGTGCCTAAATGGTTCAAGTGAACCACACTTAAAGCTGGCATACACATTAGGCCTCTTTCACACGAACGTTGTGTTTTGCGGTCCGCAAATTGCGGAGCCGCAAAAACAACGGATGGCATCCGTGTGCATTCAGTAGTTTGCGGAACGGAACAGCTGGCCCCTAATAGAACAGTACTATTCTTGTCCGTAACACGGACAAGAATAGGACATGCTCTTATTTTTTTGCGGGCCGTGGAACGGAGCAACGGATGCGGACAGCACACGGTGTGCTGTCCGCATTTTTTGCGGGCCCATAGAAATGAATGGGTCCGCATTTTTCACATGATCGGAGCCCGCAAAAAATGCTGTCGTGTGAAAGAGGCCTTAGGTGAATGACAGCTGAATCTGATGCTTGACCAACTAATGTGTCCCGATTCTCCCCTCTGGCATGCTGGACTTCAAGAATTTCTGATAATTTTGTTCTTAAAGGGGTATTCTCATCTTAGACAATGGGGCCATACCGCACCTATATCCAGAACGGAGCGGGGAGCGCTGCTCCTGGAGGACCCCGGGTTTCCGGGGGTCCGGCCACCACCAGGCGCAGCTCCCCGCTGCGCTCATAGAAACGAACGGGAGCGCAGCGCGCAAGCGCGGCCACCGCTCCCATCCATTTCTATGGAGCCAACGGAAGTAGCCGAGCCAGCGCTCGGCTATTTTCGGCGGCCCCATAGAAATGAATAGAGGGGGGCACATGCGCAGTGCGCCATCATTCAGTTCGGGGGCTCCGTTCTGGATATAGGTGCGGGTCCCAGTGGTGGGACCCACACCTATAAGACAATGGGGGCATATCCTAGCGATATGCCCCCATTGTCTAAAATGAGAATAACCCTTTAAAGTAGATAAGCAGCTGCCAGCAAAGGTGTGTAGCAGCAGCCTACTCCCTTCTTAATAATTCTACATAATAACATAAGACTGAAAAAAGACATACACTGATACAGTTCAGCCTATTAATCCAAAATGTTGACCTAGAAGAAGGCAAAATACATCCATGAGGCAAAAGCCAATTGTCCAATATTTCCATCTGGACATTTATGGTATATTCATGGGATATGTCATTAATGTAAAGAAGATGCTGGTCCCATGACTGGAACCACTACCTATCTTTAGAATGAGGTCCTGTCTTGTGGCTTCTGTGAAGATGTGTTCGCTCCCCTGTGCAACTCTCTCCATTCTTATCTTTTGGAGTTCTTAAAATAGCAGGACACACTTTTTCAGACAGGTCTATATATAAATCATGAATATATTATATAATATAGATATATATATATATATATATATAACCAGAAAATGGCCGGATCCTATTACAGTGAATGTGGATCCTGCGGTGCACAGTGGTATCTGGCTATGTCGGATACAGTGAACTCTGGCAGTCTGTTCCTCCGCTGGAACATATGTGAATGTGGACCTAATGTCTTTGTGCCATAAACATGCACACTGCATTGCTGACTGACTCCAATGCACGGCCTTGTAGATTCTGGGCCTTCTGTCCATCTTCTCTCTGAAGCACTTAGGTGATAAAGGTGCACCCATGGCTGTGGAAGTTTCAGAGATGAAGGTTCTCTAAGCTTGAACCGAGCTCTGAGGAGCATGCACATGTAGATCTTCATTGTTCTTCAGCTAGACACTCTTCTGACTTATCTGGGGGCCGATCTACGTCCATCTCCTGGCAACCTAAGAGGATAAGCCAAAGTGTTAACCCTAAACTGTCCATACAATGCTATCAATATACATACTGTAGATGACAAATCAGGACATTTCACTTAACAGTACAATATAGCAATTACCCTTTTGCAGTAACCCTGTTTTGGGTTACTGCACATACACATTAGATTGTAACCTTGTTCTGTTGACATTTATCCAATATTTATGACCAGCTTTAGTCTGCAGTAAGATAATGACAATGGTAAGGTGAAAGGCTATTGTGGGTTGTACCTCAACCTTGCATCAGATTTTATTACTAGGTCTCATAGTCTCTAGTGCAGGTTTACTCATAGTGTAGGATGATGAAGGACATTACTTGTTCATTCATGATATCTAAGAATAGGATACAGTAGTTCAACCTACAAGTGAATAATCCAGTTTTGACTGCCTATGACATAGACAGCATATGGTCTGGGTCCTCCAGGACAGATGAGCCCCATAGCGGTCTCATCCACTGCACATATGGTAGTTCTGTCCTTGGTCCCAGCTGGTAGTAATGTTTCCTAAATAACCCATGTTATACAGTATGAAGGTAGCGTATGAATGTTTGTACTTGCACACTGTTTGATCCTTTTAATACTATATATTTAAATCCAGCTACTTTGCATTATGTCAGGCTGAATCAAAGAGCCCTTTGAGAATTAATCTGTTGTTGAGTAATTCATCCTTCAAACACTGAAAATAAGATTTAGCCATCAAAAGTCATTGCCATAGTCAGCAGTTGTGATCTTATCAGCTGGGATTTCACAAGAAATAGGTCTGATTGACAGAGCAAAGAAACTCCTGCAAGAACAGAAACTTGTGTCGGCAACTTACAGCTTTCAGCAGGCAAGGTGACCTCATCTAAAGTCACTTTGTTATCTGCTACTTTAACTCCATGGCTTCCACATTCATCCATATCTCCACGTTTCAAGATTTTTCAAGTAATTTACTGGTACTACCAGTCAGGAGAAACTGCATTGTTAACTTCATGGTGGTTCTTGGTATAGTATTGGCACTATAGTATTGGTATAGTATTGCAGGGTCACACAGCCCTTCATATGCTAGCCAGAGGTACCCTGACTGCCATTAGGTACCAGGGATGAGATCCTCAGACCCATTGTAGAACTATATGCAGGTGTAGTGAGCCCTGGGTTTCTTCTGATACATGACAATGCTAGGCCTCATGTGGCTGAAGTGTGTCAGCAGTTCCTGCATGATGAAGGCATTGCTGCTATTGCCCGGCCTGCCCGTTCCCAGACCTAAATCCAATCTGGGACATCATGTCTCGTTCCCATCCACCAATGCCACGTTGTACCACAGACTGTCCAGGAGTTGACTGATGCTTTAATCCAGGTCTGTGAGGAGATCCCTGAGGAAAACATCTGCCGCCACATCAGGAGCATGCCCAGGTGTTGTAGGGAGGTCATACAGGCACGTGGAGGCCACACACACACACACACACTCATTTCCTTGTCTTGAGGCATTTCCACTGAAGTTGGATCAGCCTGGAATTTGATTTTCCACTTTGATTTTGAGTATCATTCTAAATCCAGACCTCCATGGGATATTCATTTTGATTTACATTGATCATTTTTATGTTTTAACGTTCTGAACGCATTCCACTAAGTAATGAATAAAGATTTGCAACTGGAATATTATATTCATTGAGATCGAAAATGTGGTATTTTAGTGTTCCCTTTATTTTTTGATCAGTGTAATAATGGCACCCTCCCTATATAACTATATGTTCTGCGGAAACATCTCAGTGCAGGGAGACTTAACAGGCAATGACAAGATTCCCTTTCCAGAATCACTATAGCTCATTTCCTTAAGTCATGTTCTCTAATTAATGCATCTTATCAAAAAGTGATAATCACCCTGCAGCTAATCTAGGGGTGATGTCAGCTTTGTTTGAGGTTAGTGACATAAAATAACATCAGAACTTAATACTATCCGATACTGGTATATGTACACTTAATCACCAGTCTAAATTAGCCGTATCAACCGTGTTTATGATCTCTCCTGTGTCTGCTCTCCAGGGTCTTTTAGAAGGTCTCAAAAGTGTGACAGCAATCCTAATTGTTTAGACATATGCAGAAGAGTGCTAATTAGCAACACAAGCAAAATGGAGGCTTAATAAATGTTCTGATCACCAGTAGTGCAGATTTTATTTCCCCTCTTCCATTTAATTTCTGAGTTCTGACACGTGAGGAACAAGTCATGTCAAGAAGCACCTGTAGTGTACTTTGCACTTAATGAAAATGATGCTGCAGATATTGTGACCGGGGGGATGTGTTTTCTGCTGTTCACTTCTACACAAATGCACATCAATCTGACCTCAATCACCTCTGTAATTTTTGGCAATTTACAGCAAGATTGCGGCGCTATAAATACACGCATGAACTGGAGATTTATGAGGCTCAAGGCTCTTTTCCTATCCACTTACAGTGATTCTGTGCTAAGGTTTTGATTCTTGGATATCTTTACAGTATCAATTTGCAGTTAATTGGGATACATGATAGATGTATCCTGTAGATCCTGTTTTGTCGCTGATTGCTGGATTCGCAGCAGGACGAGAATTTGCAACATGTATATCAGCGCCGGTCTGAATGCCTTGTAAAAGAAAGCGCTATATACTGCAGCAGAAATGAACACTCCAGAACACGGATCAAAAATTCCACACTGAAAATGAAGATAAATACATTGACATAGAGAAATTTTTAAATTGTGGCTCCAAAAATGTTTGTGATATTTTTGAAAATGTATTTGATAATATGACAGAAGATCAAGCTACAGTGTGCTAGGAGAACACTGTTGATCTCCATATCCTGGGTAATTTATGTTAAAGGGGTTCTGCCACGAAAATATATTCTACAATTTTCAAACCAGCCCCTGGATCTGAATACTTTTGTATTTGCATGTAATTAAAATTTTGCATAGCCACACAAGCTATTCAGTAAAATATATCTGTATAGCGCCACCTACTGTTTGTTCTTTTCCTTATTTCTCCAACCACCTGAGGTGATTGCACATACTCAGTTTAATCTTCAACTGCTACCAGCTATCATCTCTCACATATACACACTAGGGGACCTAATACGTAAATGTGGGGCTACAACAAGGCCCAAATCAAATAGTAACTCAAACCAAAAAAGCCCTCAGTACTATCACATATAAATATATAGTCTTTATTAATTCATACATTAAAATACGAAAACAAACTTCATAGTTTTAAGATGGTGGATGGGTCCGGTGCATGGTAGCTGACCCAGTAGTGTAACCACGGAGGTAATACCACAGTATGTGACAACATTAAATCAATATCAATGGTACATCTTAATACACAACCTTCTATAAGTATAATAGTACACATAAAATTATTGGTTACCCGACCGTGGCACACAGATCCCCGACACGCGTTTCGCCCTATCATTTCATCGCTTCATCATCCTCCTGATGAAGCGATAGGGCGAAACGCGCTGGTTCTAACTTTGTTAGAAAGAGATCGTCTTGTACTATATGATGTCTGATTTACATTTTTTACAACAATCGTGACATAACCCCTTTAATAACTATCCTTTTCTATGAACCTCTGTGAGGTGGAAGTAGAGTGCTAAAGCATACCTAATCTGTTAACAAACTTTGCATGGTTTTATAGTGTGAGGACATGAGGATTAACACTATTTTGGGCCATTATATGACTTGTATCTGGCATTTTTTTAGCAGTTTTTTCATCTGTATGCTAGATTTTCTAGTTTGCAGTTCTCCTAGATCTGGTGGGTGGAGACAAGTTCTCATTCACTGTACAGAAAAAGAAGGAGAGTCTGCTTCCTAACATTCTCTAAGAGTAGGTTCATGCAAAGTTTTTGGGAAGAGATTTAGGGGCATATGTTTTTTAACCAAAGCCAGAAGTGAATAGGACATGTTCTATATATTTTTGCGGAACAGACATACGTTTCTTTGTTGCCCCATTGTAGTGAACGGTTCCGCATACAGGCCGCGAAAAAAGAGAATGGACATGGAAACAAAAATTCCAGTTTAACTCAAAATTATGATATAGGTGGCAAATGGAGATCCAGGCCTCATGCACAAGACCACATTAATTTTGCAGTCCACAAAATACGAATTTGGTCCATGTTGTATCGGCATTTTTTGCGGACCCATTAACCTAGGTACACTGCTTTACAAGTCTACAATTTGAAGACCACAAGACGGATATGGTCATGTGCATTGGGCCTAAGAGGTTGTCCATCAAAGCAAAGCCATATTATCTAGACTAAAAGGGCTCTCGAAAAGCAAGCCCACGGATGAAGTCATTTGCAATCAGCTGTTTCATCAAAAACAACTCCTTTCATATGGGAAGTGACTCCTGACACTCCTAGAACAGCCGGGGTATGCCATGACCAACCTTATAGGAGCTACAGGCCTTGATAATCCATTCTGAAAAAAGGAGCCCATGCATCATTATAGAAGCCCTGTACAAAATGGACTTATTTTATTTACCAATCTTTAAGGGGGGTTTCCAAGACTTAAATACTGATGACCTATCCTCAGGATAGTTCATCAGTATGTGATCGTTGGAGGAACAACATCGAGCACCCCCACCAATCAGCACTTGCAGTAGCGCTGCACTCTTCTCACAGCTTTCCTTAAGCCAGTGATGACACATTCATCAGTCGTGTGGCCTAGACACAGCTAAGCCCCATTCAAGTGAATGTAGTACCAAGCACAGCCACTATACAATGTACGGAGCTGTGCTTCTCAAACAGCTGATCGGCGGGGATCCTAGGTGTCAGACCTCTAACGATCAGATACTGATGACCTATCCTGCTGAGAGGATAGGTCATCAGTTATAGGGTTCACGTACATGAACATATTTTTTGTCCATGTCCGTTTCATTTTTTGTTTTTTTGTATGTGGAACCATTCACTTTAATGCATCCGAAAAAAAATTTATGTAACATGGACATCACATGGATGTAATTTTTACGGACTGCAAAGTACATACAGTTGTATGCATGAGCCCTTAAAGTCTTGGAAAACCCTTTTCATTCCTAAAATCAAGGCATTTGCAAATCAGTATCCATGGCGAGTATTTCAATGTGATAGAAATGAGAAAATGTAATGTTCATACAAGCTGATGCATATATATAAACTGAGGGTGAAAACAATTCAATTATGTATATTATTCACTATCCTTACGGCAAATCTGAATTAAAAAAAAAAGCTACAACCCCTACAATGAACATAAAAAAAGCTCTTGATGCACTGCTGTGCCATACGTAGCCTAGTCTTATATAATCTCTCATTATTGTCTTATTGCGTTAAAACCAAATCCAAATGTTGCCACAAGGGATCTGCATAGGCATCCTCTATGGTATATTTAATAGTGACCATATTATCTCCTAGCTTACTATCCATTCTGAAGTGAGTCACTAGATCTTTGGGCAAGATACATTAGACTTCCAAAGCAGCAATTTAGCTCAAATCACTGGTTGTTAGTTTCAGACTGTGGTTATTGTGCTAATGATATTTATGTGGATATCACCCTACGTTTATAGAATATAGTTGTTCCTGAAGGTGACATTTGGCCTTTAGTAATTTCATTTTGTTGTTCTTCTGTGTTTCATACCTTCATATAAGACTTTGAGAAAGGGAATGTATTGAATGATTGTAAGTTCATCTACCAAAGCTTCTTGCTGTAATGAATCCTGAATGGAAATTGGATATTGAGAAAATCCCATAATTTATGTAAAATCACATATCTACAAACAGCAGAGTTTGTTGCTGGAGGGTGCAGGGAAATCTAGCTTGATCTCTTATCTTAATCAATTATCCAGTGGTCAAGGCTTAAGGTTAGTCTAATATCTCAAGTTCATATAGCATGCAGTTGTTTGAGTCTTGTTGTTTTGCAATATTGTTAAATAATGTAGGAAATTATGAAAATTTACAAGCAACTGTGTAAGAATGAAGTCGGTAATTATGGTGATCCCAAACAGCTAGACAGAGTAGTGTTAAAGGGGTTTTGCCATCATAGACAATGAGGGCATATCGCTGGGATATGCCCCCATTGTGTGACAGGTGCAGGTCCCACCTCTGGGACCCACACCTACAAGGAGAACAGAGCAGGGAAATTAGTGGAGGCCTCACCTCCATTCATTTCTATGGGGCCACCGAATATAGCCGAGCACTGGCTCGGCAATTTCCGTTAGCCCCATAGAAATTAATGGGATCGGTGTCCATGCATGCGCAGTGCGCTCCCATTCACTTGTATGGGGGCAGCGGGAAGCAGCGCTTAGTGGTGGCCGAACCCCGGGAAACCCCGAGTCCTCCAGCCACAACTCTCTGCGCTCCGTTCTTATTGTAGGTGTGGGTCCCAGAGGTGGGACTGCACCTATCAGACAATGGGGCATATCCTAGCGATGTGATGGAATACCCTTTTAAGTCTTGGGGAGGGGGGGGTACTGTTTCTGCGTGTGGCAAGCCCCAGAGTAGGCCTAGAAAGTCTTAAAGACCAGATAATACTTGGGAAAAGGATATGGAGTGTTATAGCGGCTTACGAGACCCTCACACGTCCCTCTATCTGGGGAGAGCACGGGTGCCACATGCTGAGGCATTCAGGGACACAGTGATACAGACGCGCTGGCCGGCTCTCCTCTGCCCACTTGCAGGGTCCCAGCCTCTGGAATCCAGTGTATCTTTAAGTTGTTCAGGCCACATCCTGCACTCCTCTTCCTGGTCTTCTGATACTGCACGTAAGTGTGTGCACATGCTCCCCCCGTCTTAAAGGGCCAGCAATTGCACAGCCTAATCTTCCCCAGTGTGAGGGTACCTAAGCAATAGGTTATTCCATCTTGCTAGTCAAAGTGAAGGTGTGCTTTTCTGCTTGTATGCCCGTGTTCTGAACTCTGTTTAAAGACTATGTCCCTCCACTGCCTGCCATAACTTCTGCTTGTTTACCATAGTGACGCATAGCTGCCTGCCCTGACCTTGGACTTTTCTTTTACAGATACACTTAGACTCTGTCTGCCCTGACCTTGGCCTGTTTCCTGACTAGGGGTATTGTCTGTTGCCTTGGTGATTCGCACAGATATCTATGACCCTCATGGGTCAGCTGCCAACTATACCGGGACTAGCAGCCTGGTGGCTCCCCTGCAGTAAAGATGAGATCCCTATATAGAGATTAAAGGGTTAAAACCAGGTGACCACCAGGATAATGCCCTTAGGTGTAGTCCTACAGTACAGACCAAAAGTTTGGACACACCTTCTCATTCAAAGAGTTTTTTGTATTTTCATGACTATGAAAATTTTAGTTTCACACTGAAGGCATCAAAACTATGAATTAACACATGTGGAATTATATACTCAACAAAAAAGTGTGAAACAACTGAAAATATGTCTAATATTCTAGGTTCTTCAAAGTAGCCACCTTTTGCTTTGATTACTGCTTTGCACACTCTTGGCATTCTCTTGATGAGCTTCAAGAGGTAGTCACCTGAAATGGTTTTCACTTCACAGGTGTCCCCTGTCAGGTTTAATAAGTGGGATTTCTTGCCTTAAAAATGGAGTTGGGACCATGAGTTGTGTTGGGCAGAAGTCAGGTGAATACACAGCTGATATTCCTACTGAATAGACTGTTAGAATTTGTATTATGACAAGAAAAATGCAGCTAAGTAAAGAAAAGTGAGGGGCCATCATTACTTTAAGAAATGAAGGTCAGTCAGTCCAAAAAATTGGGAAAACTTTGAAAGTGTCCCCAAGTGCAGTCAAAAAACCATCAAGCGCTACAAAGAAACTGGCTCACATGAGGACCGCCCCAGGAAAGGAAGACCAAGAGTCACCTCTGCTGTGGAGGATATGTTCATCCGAGTCACCAGCCTCATAAATCGCAGGTTAACAGCAGCTCAGATTAGAGACCAGGTCAATGCCACACAGAGTTCTAGCAGCAGACACATCTCTACAATAACTGTTAAGAGGAGACTGTGTGCAGCAGGCCTTCATGGTAAAATAGCTGCTAGGAAATCACTTCTAAGGACAGGCAACAAGCAGAAGAGACTTGTTTGGGCTAAAGAACACAAGGAATGGACATTAGACCAGTGGAAATCTGTGCTTTGGTCTGATGAGTCCAAATTTGAGATCTTTGGTTCCAACCACCGTGTCTTTGTGCAACGCAGAAAAGGTGAACGGATGGACTCTACATGCCTGGTCCCACCGTGGAGGAGGAGGTGTGATGGTGTGGGGGTGCTTTGCTGGTGACACTGTTGGGGATTTATTCAAAATTGGAGGCATACTGAACCAGCATGGCTACCACAGCATCTTGCAGCGGCATGCTATTGCATCCGGTTTGCATTTAGTTGGACCATCATTTATTTATCAACAGGACAATGACCCCAAACACATCTCCAGGCTGTGCAAGGGCTATTTGACCAAGAAGAAGAGTGATGGGGTGCTACGCCAGATGACCTGGCCTTCACAGTCACCAGACCTGAACCCAATCGAGATGGTTTGGGGTGAGCTGGACCGCAGAGTGAAGGCAAAAGGTGAACAAGTGTTAAGCATCTCTGAGAACTCCTTCAAGACTGTTGGAATACCATTTCAGGTGACTACCTCTTGAAGCTCATCAAGAGAATACCAAGAGTGTGCAAAGCAGTAATCAAAGCAAAAGGTGGCTACTTTGAAGAACCAAGACTATTAGACATATTTTCAGTTGTTTCACACTTTTTTGTTAAGTATATAATTCTACATGTGTTAATTCATAGTTTTGATGCCTTCAGTGTGAAGCTACAATGTTCATAGTCATGAAAATACAGAAAACTCTTTGAATGAGAAGGTGTGTCCAAACTTTTGGTCTGTACTGTAAGTGAAACTGGTTTATTTGCATCTTGGTTCCTCACCCACTGTTTGTTACTTTTAAGAGAAAGAAAACTGTCTCTGTAGTGCCAACTACTGAAGGTAGCTACAGTCACTGACTAACCCTTTAACAGGCTTTTCAATAGGACTTAGGCTATTAGTCAAACAAAAAAAGCAAGGCTCAAACTGTGGTGAATGTTTTCCGTCATGATGCAAGTCCTTAAAAGGTCAGACATCGACAGAGTAGCTACTTCCACTAGGTGGCATTGCAGAGACAGTTTTCTTTCTCTTGGAAGAGAGCTCATCTGCACAGAGTAATGGTAAATCAGAAAAAAAAACACAGGCTAATATATGTGAAGCAAGTGCAATAGGTAACTTTGGCTGGGTCATCTAAAATTTGCTGTACCTCTACCTGGGTCTAGATCTCTAGGTAGATCAGCGGATCCAGAGAAAGTGTTCAAAATGAAAAAGTCTAGCCAACACTTTTGCTTCATGGCTATACTTAGATCATAGATATTTAAAGGTGTTGTACAGGATTAGAAAAACAGCGCCACACATGTCCTCAAGTTGTATGTGGTATTGTAATTCCATCTCATTCATTACAATGGAGCTGGACTGTAAGCTTATGGTTGTGTTTTATCCTGCTGCAAAGCATTCTGGTCATTGTAGTTCAATACCGTCTTTCGATGGGCCTGGAGTGTGCTTTCATTTCAATTAATCATTGAATAAGCATATAGAAAAATGTTGTTCTTAGAGATGAGCGAATCGAATCCCACACGAATTTCCTTGTGCTTCGTGTTGGCGAATCGATTTATCCTGAAATAGTGTAAAAAACAAAAAAAATCCATACTTACCTCCTCCATTTGCTTGCGACGGGCCGACAGCCGCCATCTTGATAGCGGCCGGCGTGATGATGTAATCTCGCGCCGTGCGAGATTTCGCTCCAAATCTACAAGCAAGATGACGGCGGCCGGGCCGTTGCGAGCGAATGGAGGAGGTAAGTTTGATTTAATGTCTTTTTTATGTTTATTTTACACTGTTTTTACACTCAGACGCCGC
The DNA here is from genome assembly GCA_900303285.1 of Rhinella marina. NCBI lineage: Eukaryota > Metazoa > Chordata > Amphibia > Anura > Bufonidae > Rhinella > Rhinella marina. The sequence continues at coordinate 77,539 of ONZH01000145.1, read as the reverse complement.
GATCATGTATGAACGCGGCATCTGAGGGGTACAATGACGGGGGAGGCGCTTTCGCAGCTCCCTGTCATTGCACCCACTACTTACAAAAAAATGTGCTTCGTGGTGAAGTAATTCGTTACGAAGCAAATTTTTTTGTAAAATTCGGCAAATCAGCCGAATCGAATTTTGAAGAAATTCACTCATCCCTAATTGTTCTCAATAAAAGGGTTTGCTGGTAAAAGGAGTCCATATTTCAATGTTGACACCAAGCCGATGATGGATTCTTTATTATTGTTAAAGAAATAGTTGTCAGGGCTCATTGTATGAGGATTATAAATAAGAGGCTGTGCAGCTGAAATGTGAACTAGTAACCACAGATTGATAGAGCCAGGCTAAGGAAAGCCTGCATGAAAAATTACTTCAGGGACTGCACACATGCTCCTTTAGGAAATGTTCCTCGTAATGTACATGTACAGGAAAATCACTATTACATTCCCCACCCTTTAATTGAGGTCAAGATTATTGCTGACAATAGATTAGACTGTTCCATTAAATGCCATTTGTTAGCTGACTCCTAATATATCATTTCAATCACTCGCAGGAATGGTGCGGTTTTTATATACTGTAATGCATTGATTCTGTTGGCTTTTAATTTTTTCTTGTGTTTGAAACTATAAGGCCCTGTGCACATAACCGTATGTATGTTGCAGTCCGCAAAATAGACATACAGTCCGTGTTGCAATCACATTTTTTGCAGACCCGTTGACTTCAATGGGTCCATGGTCTGCACCTTGTATAGGATGTGATCTATCTTTTTGCGGAATGGACATAAGGAGGGGGAAAGGATGTCTATTCTGCAAAAAGATAGAACATGTCGCAAAATGCGGACCGTGGACCCTTTGAAGTCAATAGGTCCTCAAAAACATGCAGATGGCACACAGAATTCATCTGTATTTTGCGGATCTGTGGCCTAAAAAGGAACCTGTAAAATTAATTTAATATGAAAACCACCCCATCCAACACTGCATGTGAGAAGGCACCATCACCACCTCCTCAGGCAGAGAGTTCCATAGTCTCACTGCTCTTACCGTAAAGAATCCTCTTCTATGTTTGTGTACAAACCTTCTTTCCTCTAGACGGAAAGGATGTCCCACAGTCACAGTCCTGGGAATAAATGACATTTTTAATACTTACGTACCCTGGCTTTTGGAAGGCATTGATTTTCCTTGTGGAGATGTGGCCTATAGGTGGCAACTAGAGATGAATGAATAATTTCTACATAAATTGAATTTATAATCAGTTTCCCAAAAGATTCTAATTTTCATCCTAAACCTTTGGATGGCAGCAACCATTTTACAGATCAAAAGACACAGAAGGAAAAAAAGGGATCATTTTTGGACCCTTTTTTAATAAAAAGAAAAAAAATCTGAAGATGCAGTGTTTTTAACAATTCTGACATTACTAATGCTGTCTTGACACCAGGGGCGGACTGGGAATGTAAAGTGGCATCATTTTGTAGTAAGGTCCAAATTGACAGAAAGAAGGGCCAGCACAAATAGGTGAGACCAGCAATACCATATTGTGGCACATTATACGACCTAAGCAGAGCCAAATGCCACAGTACATCACAAAATACTGCCAGCAGCAGCCCTAAATATGTCCACAAAACCTACTAGTGTGTGGTGGCCAGCCCCCCCCCCCCCCCCCCCCCGGGCATCAACCAACTGGGAGGTTTCCCTGTATGGCCAGTCTGCCCCTGCTTGATTCTAAAGAGCTAAAGAAAGGGATTATATACAGTCCTGGGAGACCTCAGATTGTCATACATGACTTCTCAGGGCACTTTCAATTCAGGTTGAATTTATTCGGACTACGTCTGACGTCTGTAAGTCAATGTCCAAGCATTAGCAAATAGGTTAGGCAAAATAATAATTGGTCAATGTGGCCACAAAATCCATGCAAGGCAACATTTTTTGAGCCAGTGCAAACATACAGGTTGGTTGCCCTGAAGGTGGCTACTCCATATTGTCAGGCCTAGTTCACAAATCAGTGATTTGTTCACTGATTTCCAGCAGTGACTGTGAGCCCAAACCAGAAGAGATGTTATGATGGAAGGATTGGCACCTACTCTGGGTTTTTGACCCACTCCTGATTTTGTCTCACAGTCCCTGATGGAAATCACTAAGCAAATCACTGAAATGTGAACAAGGCTTTCTTGTATACTATCAAGGCGTTTGTTAGTGTGGAATGGCCATACTTATGGAAGACACTGGAGTAGTAGGAGTAGTTTTGGCTAAGATAAACATATCAGATTGATAAAAATTATTTTATGTTGAGCATCAAGCGAATATCTGTATGAATGAGGTATTGTCAGACTGCTTTAAGCTGAAACACGGCATCCTCTCCCTTTGCCCCCCAGACGTGTCACTATCTGGTTTTAACTGGTAAATAACATATTTGGTGACACATTTCCTTTAAGGACTTTGTAGTGGGAGGCAGAGGGGACAAGGAGAGAGATTTATCAATTCTTCAATGTCACTTTTATTAAGATAAAGTGTGAAAGTGGATATTTGGAGCAAGGCAGATAAAATGTGCCTACTAAAGATGGTGGATCTCTACCTGTTTCTAGATTTGGTTAGTAATACCCGACCTGGAAAGGGTTGAAGATATTTTAAAAAGCAAAAAGACTCATAAATGAATGTATTTGGAGTTGCAAGAGAGTACATATGGAGGGTTAGATGTACCCTACCATTTTATTATTTTGTGCCTCTGCAGTTAACACTGGTACGGAGAAGGAAGAATATAGATTCTCTGAACGATCAAGTTGAAAGAAGATGTGGAAAAATGAGAATGGGTTTGATTTACTAGAAGTATTACGGTGTGATAAGACTAAGAAAATCACACTGTTTAATTTATTTGCACTAATTTGGAGGGAAGTTAGACAAATATGGAGGGAGATGATTTTTTTTTTACACCCATGGTCTATAACCAATTTTGGGGGAAATAGGTTACACTGCTGGAACTATGTATTGGTTTAATTTAAGGTAGGTCTCAGACTCCCGCCGATCTGGTATTGATGACCTATCCTGAGGTCATCACTGTCTAGAACCTGGACAACCCCTTTCAGTATGGTATTTGCTGCATGGTACAGTAAATAGATTTTATATTTATATTATGGACATTTGTATAATCTTTCCCTTTGAAGAGCCTTGAAGAATTTCTTTACCAAAGCACTGCTTACTTATCGTAACACACAGTATGGAAATGACTGTTCAGGAAGAATTCTTTTACGATTTTCATTAAATTGGTAATTGGGTTATGTTCATTTTCATATCAAGGAGTTTGTATATGTGGATCTGAAAGGTTCTCATCTCATAAGCGCACTATACGCTGCGCCTATCCACACTGACTGCAGTGTTTGCTCAGCTGAGATAATTAAGTACTTTGTTTGAACAACAATTTGTATTATGGGAGAAAATGTCACATTTTTGCATTCTTTGATCTACAAAAGCTAGAAAATATGCAATGTTCACATGCTGATCTACCCCAAATGTGCATTGACGTAGTACTCATGAAAAATTGTAGGGGTGACCTCAGAGAGACCTCTGACCCTTCTGTCTTCTTCTACATACAGTAAAAATGTTATTTTTAAATAAAGTTTGTCATTTACATTATTTTTTTTTAAATTTTAAACAAAACATGTTGGTTAACCTTTTTTGTCTAAACAAGTCCATGTCTCTGACTAAAGATCTGGTCACCAGACCTTCTTTTCACTTAACATTCCCACAAAGCTTTGAAACAATTCACACAGGATATTCCATGTTTGACATTAACTGTACTAACTGGAAGTGCACTGTAGAAAAGACTGGAAAGGACATGTACTGCTACTTCAAGGTCTACTCAGATGTCTAAGAGGGTCTATTAAAGGGCGTCTCTCAGCAGATTTCTACCTATGAAACTTGCTGACCTGTTGCTTGTGCGCTTGGCAGCTGAAGGCATCTGTGTCGGTTTCATATTCGTATGTGCCCGCATTGCTGAGAAAAATGAAGTTGTAATATATGCAAATTAGCAACTAGGAGCAATGGAGGCGTTGCTGTTACACCTAGAGGCTCTGCTCTTTCCTTGTAACTGCACACTCTCCACTTTGATTGACAGGACTAAGTATGATGTTTACACTGGCAGACCCTGTCAATCAAAGAGCAGAGGATGCAGCAGCTGCAGAGAGAGCAGACCCTCTAGGAGTAACAGCAACGCCCCAGTTGCTCCTAGAGGCTCATTTGCATATATTAACCACTTCAAGTCTGCCCATTGACTATAAACGTCCTTGAGCTTTTCCCCCTGTGTGCAGCACCTGTACATAGAAGCTCCATGACTCAGCTGCCTCCTGACAGCCAAGAACATGGAGCTTTAACCTGAGACCTTTTTTCCTGGTCTCCAGGCTTTTGATCACTCTGACAAGCTGTCAAAGCGATCACAAATGCTTGTACTATCTCACTCTCATTACTGCCGGTCACAGAGCAGTTTACAACTACATATTGGGTGTTTTTGCAAACTTCAGAATCAGGAAAATAAATATTCAGGTTTGATTTGCGATTTACCCTTGCTATCTTATGGGAAAAATGAATTAAAAATTGAAAATCTGTGAAAAAATATATATATTTTAAATTTCGCCTTCCTTCTGTTTTAATTCTTGTGGGAAATCTAAAGGGTTAACAAACTTTGTAAAATCAGTTTTGATTACATTGGGGGCTGTAGTTTCTAAAATATGTTCATTTATGGGAGGTTTCTATTATTTAAGCCCCTCAAAGTCACTTTAGAACTGCAAAGATCCTTTAAAATTAACTATTGGAAATTTTCACGAAAATCTTAAAAATGACATCTAAAATTTGAAGCCTTCTAACGTCCTAAAAAAATAAAATTACATTTCCAAAATTATGCCAACGTAAAGTGGACATATGGTGAATGTTCATTAATAACAATTTTATTAGATATCCCTATGCAACTTAAAAGCAGAGAAATTCATATTTACAAAATTGTGATTTTTTTTTCAAAATTTTCAGTAAATTTTGATTTTTTATAAATAAAGGTAAAACATATTGACTCAAATTTACCATTAACATGAAGTACAATGTGTCATGAGAAAACAATCTCTGAATGGCTTGGATAAGTAAAAGCATTACAAAGTTATTACCACATGAAGTGACACATGTCAGATTTGCAAAATTAGGCCTGGTCTTGAAGTGGTTTTAAAGTGTCATTTTTTTCAGCGATGTGGGAACATATGAACATAGGACCAACACAGATGCCTTCAACTGCCAAGTGCACATGTAACAGGTCAGCCAGTTTCAAAGATGCGAATCTGCTGACAGATGCCCTTTAAAAAGGTAGTCACACACTAAATACGTGAATATAGTGAATTATAACGATCCTACGGAACAAATTATAGAGCCTTTAAATCCAAACTGTAGCCTTAAATTCTGGACCTTTTAAAGGTACACAAGAGGCAGATTTTGTAGATTTGTTGTAGTCTTGACCCTATGCATTGAAAAAGGTGAAATCTGTGGTCAACTGACCTGCAGCATGGATTTGAAACCCATAGCATGGTAATTTATGCCGCTGATTTTCTTTCTTATTTCAATTTTTTGTGTGGATGAGATTTTTTAAAATCTCAACTACTTTGTTGATATTATAGACACTGAATACTTCCCATGGAAGTTACAGTGGCTTTTCAGACATAAAGAAATACACAAACTGAGCTATAGAGTCCCATAAAAGAAAAGTGGTGTCTTTCTTCTATTGGTCTTCTATTTAAGTAGATCTATACAACATATCTGTCATATCACACTAGTACTTATCCATTTATCCCTTCTCATGTAAGGCTACTTTCACACTAGCGTTTTTAAATTCCGGTATTGAGTTCCGTCATAGGGGCTCAATACCGGAAGAAAACGCTTCCGTTTTGTCCCCATTCATTGTTAATGGGGACAAAACGGAACTGAAGACAACGTAATGCTCCTGAAAGCAGCATGCTGCGGTTTTCTCTCCGGTCCAGGCATCCGCACCAAGACGGATCCGGAATGACCCCCAATGCAAGTCAATGGGGACGGATACGTTTGATGTGACCAACATGGTAAACGGATCCGCCCTCCATTGACTTTCAATGGAGTTCAGGACGGATCCGTCACCACATACATACATACAGACAGACAGACATACATACATACACACAAACACATACATACTCCAGGCAGGCAGGCCGCACGTCTTCATGCCCAGGAGACACGCAGCTATGACGATTCCCTACAGCGCCCAGCTGAGGGCGCTGTGGGGAATCATCATAGCTGCGCGCCTCCTGGGCGTGAAGACGTGCGGCCTGCCTGCCTGCCTGGAGTATGTAAGTATGTATGTGTTTGTGTGTATGTGTGTGTATGTCTGTATATGATATTGTGTGACATGTGTGGGGCCGGAACACGGTTCCGGCCCCACACATGTCCCTGCGGCAGTCCGGATCCGACGGCAGCCTTCACCTGCCGGATCCGGACTGCCGCTCGTGTGAAAGAGGCCTAAGTGTTTACCGTCAACATGTCACAAATTATCGGAAACTTTGATCATTATCAGAGCAAGTCAGAGCAACTTCTTAAATTTTCTTTGAAGACGTTCTGCTAGTCATTCAACTGATTTTGTCAATTAGCAGATTGTAAAATAAATTTCTGGCATTAAATACTGGTGACTCATACTTCAGTCAGTATATTCTGTTTATAATAATCAATTTGCATGACTGAAGCTATTAGGTGTAGTTAAACTGCCTCAGGAGAGATGTTAGAACACCATTGTAAGTGACAGACAATAGATGTTGCATCCCTCCTCTTTTCAAGTTTAGTTTCTCCAATTTTACTTAAATATCTTCTTTCACACCTCCTTTGAAGCAGACCATCTCTGTGTCTAAGATGCAAACTTCACTATCATCAAACAAATGTCCTTTCTTATTAAGATGTAGGTACATCGCTGAGTTCTGACCACAGCTGTTGGCTCTTGTTTGCTGGTGTTGGTGTAGCTGCTGTTTTGTTTCCCCAGTGTACAAGTCTTGTCACTCCTCACTGCACTGGACTGCATACACAATGTTGGTCTTCTTGTTTTTCAGCATTGGGTCCAATGGGTGAACCATGTGCTGCCTCAGTGTGTTGCTGGGTTCTGTGTTTTCAGACACCCCGTATAGAGAATTATGTTCTTCTGTCTTCCCTTCTTCTTCTGGAAACTTGCTACCTAGTTGGCCCCTGTTGATCATTTAGGGTTCCCGTGATAAGCGATCATGACAGGTTCCTTTTACCAATAAAGGACTGCCCAATAGACAAATCCCTTTAATTTAAAACTGTAACCCACTTTAGCTGCTATGTTAAAGAGGACCTATCACCCATCCTGTTATGTCTTTTTTTAGTAACTACTTGTATTCTCCATGTAATTGAAATTCTGGAGCATCTACTCTTATGATTCCATCTTGTGCCATTCCTTTATTATTCCTACTAGAAGTTATGAATGCATTACTAGCAGTTTGTACTGAAGGCCTAGTTGGGTGTTACCAATTAGGATTGTGCCTTTGCACAGTCTGACAATGACAGCACTGATTGGATAGTCTCAGAGACACACCTCACCTGATAGCAACCATCTGGACCTTCATTGCAAACTGCTAGCAATCCATTCATAACTTCTATGAGTAATAATAAATGAATGGGCTCATCAGAGAGTCATAAGAAAGGATGCCCCAGAATTACAGTTACATGAAGAATGCTAATGGTTAGTAAAACAGACATTTTAGAAGAGGTGACTGGTCCCCTTTTAGGCTAAAAAAGCTAATTTAAATGTAAGTCCATAGATTTGAATGCCAATCAATATTTGCATGACCCACTGTAGAAGTAAGATAAAATGAGCTTAAAGTTCCTATGTCAGCATGATCAACCCTATTAAACCAGGCATAATATCTGGTAAGGTTGATCATGCTGATTAAAACAATACCCTATTTATCTGTGTAGGTTGCAGCTTTGTGGTGATATGAGGATTTTTACCTTTATGCAGATCAGGCAATTGGAGCACCAAGGAGCAGACTGTAGCACTTTGAGCACTACTACCATCTGATATAGCTATAGTGGTCCTCAAAGCACTACAGCCCGCCCCTTGGTGCTTCAACTGCCTGATTTGCATAAAGATAAAAATCCTCATATGTCCACAATGCTGCAACCTACACAGATAAACAAGATATTGTTTTAATCAACATAATCAACCAATATGCCTGGTTTAAATTGAGTTGATCATGCTGACAGAGGCGCTTTAAAGAAAACTGTCAGCCCTCCTGCAGCTGCATTGAACAAAACGGCTTGTGTAGTTCCTTACTGTGACCATATACTCTCAGCCTCCTGTTGCCATAGGGAACAGTAAAGCTTATAGATGTTATTCATGCTCATCCTACTTCACTTTTCAACAGGGGAACGATAAAATGCTTAGAAAGGTTATTCTTCCTGCATTCAGTGCCCAGCGTGATGTGCTAAGTAAAGGCATAATGCTGTCACTGCTCACAACCCACGTTTAAAATGTTCTTTTTACACATCGGTATAAATTGTCCACTTCTATTAAAGTTGAACCATGATGCATACACCCACATAAAGCTTGATCGGACAGGGCGCTCACTGTTATATGATGTAAGCATTTGTCATTTTATGGCTGCTATCGCTCTAATACACCACTGAGAAAAATGTTTGTTCTAGTAAAAATACCATGACTGAAGTATCTGTAAAGTAAAATGCGTACTGCTGCTCCCTTCGACTCTCTGCTATGTCCAGCAGCCTTATTTGTACTCTACAGTCATGGCCAAAAGTTTTGAGAATGACACAAATATTATATTTTCACATTATCTGCTGCCCTCTGGTTTTTATGTGTGTTTGTCAGATGTTTTTATCACATATAGAAATATAATTGCAATCATATTATGAGTAACAAAAGCTTATATTGACAGTTAGAATGAGTTAATGCAGCAAGTCAATATTTGCAGTGTTGACCCTTCTTCTTCAGGACCTCTGCAATTCTCCCTGGCATGCTCTCAATCAACTTCTGGACCAAATCCTGACTGATAGCAGTCCATTCTTGCACAATCAATGCTTGCATTTTGTCAGGATTTGTAGGTTTTTGTTTGTCCACCCGTCTCTTGATGATTGACAACAAGTTCTCAATGGGATTAAGATCTGGGGAGTTTCCAGGCCATGGTCCCAAAATCTCTATGTTTTGTTCCCTGAGCCATTTAGTTATCACCTTTGCTTTATGGCAAGGTGCTCCATCATGCTGGAAAAGGCATTGTTGATTGCCAAACTGCTCTTGGACGGTTGGGAGAAGTTGCTCTCAGAGGACATTCTGGTACCATTCTTTATTCATGGCTGTGTTTTTAGGCAAGACTGTGAGAGAGCCGATTCCCTTGGCTAAGAAGCAACCCCACACATGAATGGTTTCAGGATGCTTTACAGTTGGCATGAGACAAGACTGGTGGTAGCGCTCACCTCGTCTTCTCCGAATAAGCTGTTTTCCAGATGTCCCAAACAATCGAAAAGGGAATTCATCAGAGAAAATGACTTTACCCCAGTCCTCAGCAGTCCACTCCCTGTACCTTTTGCAGAATATCAGTCTGTCCCTGGTGTTTTTTCTGGAGAGAAGTGGCTTCTTTGCTGCCCTCCTTGAGACCAGGTCTTGCTCCAAGAGTCTCTGCCTCACAGTGCGTGCAGATGCACTCACACCTGCCTGCTGCCATTCCTGAGCAAGCTCTGCACTGCTGGTAGCCCGATCCCGAAGCTGAAACACTTTTAAGAGATGGTCCTGGCGCTTGCTGGTCTTTCTTGGGCGCCCTGGAGCCTTTTTGGCAACAATGGAACCTCTCTCCTTGAAGTTCTTGATGATGCGATAAATTGTTGACTGAGGTGCAATCTTTCTAGCTGCGATACTCTTCCCTGTTAGGCCATTTTTGTGCAGTGCAATGATGACTGCACGTGTTTCTTTAGAGATAACCATGGTTAACAGAAGAGAAACAATGATGCCAAGCACCAGCCTCCTTTTAAAGAGTCCAGTGGTGTCATTCTTACTTAATCATGACAGATTGATCTCCAGCCCTGTCCTCATCAACACCCACACCTGTGTTAATGGAGCAATCACTGAAACGATGTTAGCTGGTCCTTTTAAGGCAAGGCTACAATGATGTTGAAATGTGTTTTGGGGGATAAAGTTCATTTTCTAGGCAAATATTGACTTTGCAAGTAATTGCTGTTAAGCTGATCACTCTTTATAACATTCTGGAGTATATGCAAATTGCCATTATAAAAACTGAAGCAGTAGACTTTGTAAAAATTAATATTTGTATCATTCTCAAAACTTTTGGCCATGACTGTACTATCTCCAGCTGTCCCATACAATTGAATGGAGCTGAGGATACATGCCTTTCAAATTGGGGAACACAGGCCCCCACTCTCCTGTGAACATAAATTACCTACCATCAATGAAAAATTATAATGATGCAACTCATCTTTGTCTCTTAGTCATGGAACATTCAACCTGGAAACACCTTCTAATATTTTACATCATTGCTATTTCTGCCATACAGTGTTATGCAAATGTTTGTTATTGTGAACAGTTAAGCAAGTTGAAGATGAAATGATCTCCAAATGGCATAAAGTTAAAGATGACACATTTCCTTTAATGTTCATCTTTTACATGTTCAAAATAACAAAAAAGGAAAAGGGCCAGAAGCAAAACTTTGGGCACCCTGCATGGTTTGTACCTAGTAGCACCCCTTTGGCAAGTGTCATAGCTTGTTAATGCTTTTTGTAGCCAGCTAAAATTCTTCCAATTCTTGTTTGAGGGATTTTCATTCATTCTTCCTTGCAGAATATTTTCCAGTGTGAGATTTCTGGGCCATCTTGCATGCATTGCTCTTTTGAGGACTATCCACAGATTTTCAATAATGTTCAGATCAGGAGGCCGTGAGGGCCATGATAAAACCTTCACCTTGAACCTTTTGAGGTAGTCTATTGTATATTTTGAGCTGTGTTTAAGATCATTATCCATTTGTAGAAGCCATCCTCTTTCAACTTCAGCTTTTTTACAGTTGGCGTTATGTTTGCTTCCAGAATTTGCTGAAAATTAAATTAAATCCATTCGTCCCTCTAACTGTGAAATGTTCCCTGTGCCATTGGCTGCAACACAACCCCAAAGCATGTTTTCATCAAATTGTGTGCCCTTTTTTTCTCCAAACATACCTTTGCTCATTGTGGCCAAAGAGTTCTATTTTAACGTCATCGGTCCACAGCACTTGTTCCCAAAATTCATCACAGTTGTTTATTGTCAGATGTTTGCAAAAGAACATCTAAAGTTTTTGTGGTGATGAGGCAAAAGAAGTTTTCTTCTGATGACTCCTCCATGAAGACCATATTTGTGCAAGTGTAGCTGAACAGTAGAACAATGTGGCACAACTCCAAAGTCTGCTAAATCTTCTTGAAGGTCTTTTGCAGGGGTTCTAATTTGCCTTTCTAGCCATCCTACGAACAGCTGTCCGTGAAATTTTTCTTGGTCTTCTAGACCTTCTCTCAACCTTCACTGTTCCTGTTAACTATCTGACTGTTTTCTATTTGACTATATCCTTCTCCTGCTTTGTGGGCCTCAGCCATTTTCAGAGTGTTAGAAATGGCTTCTTAGAAGACCCTGTGGCTGCTGTTTTTTGGGACAAGGTTATAGGAGTCTGGCTATTCATAAAGCTTTGAAATTTGTAGCACCTGACCTTTCCTTACGATGTTTGTGAATAAGCCTTAACCCTAACTGGCGTTTTAAGGTCTCAGACCTCGGTCAAAGTTATCTGAGCATTCAAATCTCCTTGGGTTCCCATACTTTGCAGGGTACTCCTTTCCTTTTTTCACTCTAAAATTGTACAAAACCAAAATACACCGATATTGCTTAAAATGTTGAAAAATGTTTTTCATCTTTCACTTTATACCTTTTGGAGATCATAACAGTAGTTTTGACCAGCAGTGCCCAAACTTTTGTATGCCACTGTATACTAATCTGATTTTATTAGCGGGATCCCCCCTGCACAATCCAGAAGGATATGAAGTTACTAGTTTGCAACCGTGGTGGATAGTTACTTCCCAGTGGTTGCCCATAAAGCGCTACAGCTATACAGTGGCCTATAGACCATAAGGTATATATAAATCATGGTAACGGTCTGTTGCCTGTAAATCAGAATTTATCATGGAGGTCAGTCATGTAGATGCTACGGTATCTCGCCTTTTGGTCATTCTAATGAGAATGTTGTATCATTTCCATACAGCCTCTCTTCATTGAGATGCCCCTTGTAGAAGCTGTGGGGGTGTGAGGGGGCGTTCAGGGATGGAAAAATGATATGTACAACTTGTGCAGCTGCAACAAAACCTGCTCCAACCTATTGAACTGCACGTTTGGTATCCATGGCTCACTATTACTGGTGATTTGTAGTTATGTACAGAGGCATGGCTAAAGGCTCATGGTGTGACCCAACTAGCCTTTGTAGCTACTGAGTGGGGAATTTGGGGACAAGGGTAGTGACCTCTATGAGCTGGACAGAACTGCCCCAAATAGTTATTTAAAATGTGCCCTAATAATACAGGGCCACATAATATCCAGGTAAATCAGGTAGGTCTAGTGTGGTGAAAGAGTTATGTATATATCCCTGGTGGCCTAAGGCAGAACGGGGGTTAATGCATGTATGTCTGATGGTATATGGCAATAAAGGCATTCCTGTCAGCATCCTTGGGGATCTATGCCAGTAGAAGAGTTTATATTAATATTGCTGGTTATTCTTTGGGAGAAAAGGGGCTAATGTCAGAATCATTGGTGGTCTCAGAAGTGAAGGGGTTAATGTACAAATTCCTGGTGATCTAGGGCAATGAAGGGTTAGTGTCATTATTCTTTGTGTGGTCTTTACAGTGAAAGGGTTATCTTCTTAAAGCAGTATGGTGAACATTTATATTGTAGGCACGCAGAATATGTATGGAACAGTCTCAGGAGCTCAGCCTGCTTCATAAGCAGAGGGTACTGGCTGTTTTATGCAGCTGACATTTGCAGTGACCATGATAGGAGATAACTCCAGTCTCAGTTATTTAACCCATCAGATGCCACGATCAATAGTGATCAAGACATCCGAGGGAGGAGGCTCTCTCTGTCCTCCAGTTGAGCACAATAAATGTAACACATCATTTTTAGCTCACATTGAATGCTTTAGACAAAACAAATGGAAAAAGACTGTTGCAGATTTATTTTTTTTAATTCACCCTTCCAAAATATGTTTTTCACTGTTTTTCACTACAGGGTATAGCAAGGAAGGAAGGCAGGGAAGTACAAACAAAAAGGGCCTTATCCTTGAGGGATTACTGTAAGGATCATTGGTTTAGGGCATTGAAGGGGTTAATGTAAGGATACTCACGGATACACTGATAAAAGGAAGTAAAATGTTGAATTTTAAGATCCCAGGGAGGAGAGTGGAAGAATTAAGATGAATAACCCCCTAGGGGAAGGGTAGTTCATGGATAGGTCATCCATATCTGATCGGTAGGGGTCCAACACCCAGGAGACTCTCCGATCAGCTGTGTGAGAAGGCACTGCACGTGCAGTAGCACCACAGCCTTCTCGCAGCTTTCCCTGGGCCACGGGACATTCATTGGTCAGAGCATAGGTCATCAGTAAAAAATATCTTGGAAAACTCTTTTAATCACCTTTCCAGACTTCCTGCCTGTACTGATCATAAAGATGAGTGGGGGGAAGGGGATAGAGAGGACCATGCAATTCTAAGGCCTGTTTCAGACGAGTGAGTTGACTGTGAGGAACACATTGTGTGGGAGTGTAATTTCTCATCCTGAACTGTGCTGTTGTAACAGGACCTCCTGGCATTAGGCCCCTTTCACACTACCGGCAGCACGGATCGGCGGGTGAAGGGTCCCGCCGGATCCGTGCCACCGCAGGTGCATGTGTGGGGCTGGAACCGCGCTCCGGCCCCACACGTGTCAGACATTATCTTGAGGAGGAGGGGGGGCTAACTACCTGTCCCATCAGCTCCCAGCAGATGTGAAGAGGATCTGTCCCAGCAGGATCTGTCCCCTGTCCCAGCAGATGTAAAGAGGAGGAGGATGGCACGCACAGTGGTAAGTTTCACCACAGTGCCACCTGCTGGAGGGAGGAGGGAGCTGACATGGAAAAGGCAAGTTGACGGATCCGTCATGAACTCCATTGAAAGTCAATGGAGGACGGATCCGTTTACTATTGTGTCACACCGAACGTCTTGGTGCGGATGCCCAGACTGGAGAGCAAACCGCAGCATGTTGCGGTTTGCTCTCTGGTCTGGAGACTGAAGAGAACTGAACGGAATGCTTCTAGGAGCATTCCGTTCTCTTCAGTTCAGTTTTGTCCCCATTGACAATGAATGGGGACAAAACTGAAGCCCCTATGACTGAGCTCAATACCGGAAAATGAAAACGCCAGTGTGAAAGTAGCCTTATAATGATTTGTAATGCTGTGTGTTCTTTCCCGATATCATCTGTAATTAATTGTACTGACGGAATTATGTATGGCTGCTCAGTTTTCTCTGTGATTAGGCAAAGGGACTCTTACCGATCAAGCAGAGCAATCCACAGGGACTGTTAACAGCAAATAACAGGACCTTTATTGTCTGTGTATGGAAAAACACTAACGCTATATGATATTATAGCTGTTGCAAATGATAGACCCAGCTCTTCTACATATGGACTTGGTCTATCACCTGGTAATCTTCTGAAAGCAATGCGTGCCATCGTGCATGTGAAAAGGATGAATAAGGCTTTTATCTTTCAAGTGTACATGTCAGAAGAGGGGATGAGCAGTCATATTTTTCAGTATTCTAGTCTGGGAATGCAGCAGAAAGAAAAGAATTATTCTCTTTTGTGTTTAAGGGACTCTTCATCAGACTCGTGACATATGGTAGCCTTATGCATCATTTATATTATGACTTGCTAGAGCTGGTATGACTCTGTTCCTTTGTTTAATTCCTACTTGTTAGGTCAAGTGTTGAAGATGCCTTTCATGTCATTCCCAGTAAGTGCTCCCTCTTCTCGGTGTTGACCTATTTTTTTTTTTTTTAGACTGATGTTTTTGACATTTTATATTCTTACCTTCAGAGGGCCACAGAAGACATAGATGTGACCCTAACTACATATGTACCTCAAGCATTAAGATGCTCATTAATTTGTAATAACAATGTTCTGCTGTTTGTGATCCTTGTATTATGGTATTTGTCATAAGTTTTAAAACTTCTAGTATCGATGGACCAAAAATTAAACTCTATATTCTAAATTCTAGACTTTATTGCACTACCAATGTAGAACATGACAATGAAAAATAAAGTCTAATGGTTCTTCCACAAAATAATTTTCATAATAAAGCAATGCCAATAAGCATCCTTATTATCCTGTTGTGATATATATAGAGATTCTGACCTAGTACCTTTGGTGGGGGTTTTTGGCCAATTATTACTTAAGTTTAAAAATGTCTCTTCTTGCCAATTACTGGATCTCATGAATTGTTGAACACTGGCAAGGGAGCGATCAGAATGGATATCATTATCTTTATGATATCTCCTCTTCTGAACCACTTCTCCAAGCAGGCATGGGCAGTCTGGACCCACTTGTTCTCCCGTGGTTGCTTGTATTAGATCTACACCTCTCTTTCAGGTCCAAGTCCTTGAAGAGCCAGCGCATGTGCACCTTAGTCTTCCACAGACAATTGCTGGGTACTTAAGGCACCTTCCCTATTGGAGGGTGCCTGAGCTTTAGGTTACCTAGCTTTCCAGTACCAGTAAAGTTGTGCTGTTCTGTATTTGTTCCTATGTACCAACATCTTTTACCCACTCTGACTCTCCACTTCCTATCCTGTCTATAGTTTGTTTACTACAAGTATTGCTTGACCCTCGGGTGCTATGCACCAGTTTTTCTGACCCTAGTGGGTCAGCTGTCAACCACACCAGGACAATTTCATGAGATAGTATCCTGGTGTGGTGGCTCCCCTGCAGCGAAGTCCAGATCCCTGGACAATGGTTACTGCCCTTAACAAAACCATATGTGCAATCAAATAAGTAGAATTTCCTGTTTTGTAGTATAATAGACCCCAGATGCATACGTACCATAGAGAAGACGATGCAGATACTTTGAGACTGAAGATGAGCGGAAGCCCATCCTGGGTTGGCTCTGTCTCTTAGTTGAAAAGGTGGTGAGAACACGTTTACATACAGTATATTTTCTCCACAGGGGAGGGAAAACAAGCACCATATCTTGTCTCAGGTGGTAAGGGGTGTGGAAGTTTTAATCAGCATCAAATGGGGCCCTAATTTTAATCTTCACCATAGGGACTCCTAACTTTTGTGTAATTCCCTGGCAGGCCATCAACCAAACCATCTCATTAGATTTATTCCTCTTGACACCAGTGGGATCTGGCAGCTACACCTCTTCTCAGTTGAAGTACTATACATATTCAAGCCAAGTAATGTGTAACTTAGGGCATTGTTCAGTTGATGAAATGTTACCTGCAGCTCCAGTACGATATACCAGAACCTTTTATCTTCATTTTATTGTAACTGTGTATGATCTATTAGTAGTTATAGTCATCACAGGTTGAGAAAACTTGAAAATGGAAATGACACTGGGCATGTGCATTCTGTGTCCTATCATTGTCTGCATTACATTATGAGCAGACTGTTCCGTTATGCAAAAAGCAGAATGCACACGGCCGGGAACCATGTTTTGTGGATCCACAATTTGCACACGTCATTGGCATGAGCCCTTATGCAGTAAGATTGGACAGGGCCAGGGGACAGCTACAATTACATCTTTTGCATATTGGCCTCCTGGCTTTGCCACTCATAGCCATTGAGTTGGTTTAGCCAATGCAGAAATATTAAAGGGAATGTGTCATCAGAAAATGACCCATTCAAATCAAGCTTCTATGGTACACCTTTTTTTTTAGAAATTTTAGGTGATTTTTAAAATATTATCTATGTCTCCATTTAAAAAAAAATAGGGCAAAATGTTGTGCACTAGGCCTAACATATGTCTAGTCTTACAGTTTTTGAGGGCAGGCACATGGGCCATAGACAAGATGGAATGGAGGGGTTCTCAGGGGAGGCATGCTCTGTGACCTCTGCAGAGGTTAGGAGGGAGTGGATAAGCTGTGATACCACCTATTGGGAATGGTGAATCCTGTGTTATCTATCTATCTGTGATACAAGTCATGGTTATCTTTTATGTGATGATAATGGGATGGCTACTTAAAGTTACCTGTACAGAACAGGAAGTTTCAGCATGTTATTAGGCCTAGTGTCCAATGCCAAAACGTCATGAGTTTAGAAAATTTTTTTTTAACTATGGATAGACATGGAAAATTAAAACAAAAATCACCCAAAATGCAAAAAATATGTGTAACATAAAAATGTGATTTAAACAAACAATTATTTTCTGATGACACATTCCTTTTAACAGTTTTCTTTACCTTTGCTTTATATTCATCCCATTTTATCAGATCTGTTCCTTAGAGAGATTTGCTCTTTATAAAATGCAGTCTCTTTATTTTTATATTTCATTGCAGAATACATTTTTATGTCTTTTATTTGCTTGTTCTGTGAAAAACAAACAGCCAGTTGTTCAGCGGCGCACATGTGGTGGTGGTAACTTACATTTTGGCAGAAAAGGTAAAAAGAGTGACTGTATATAAAGTACCCTTTCTCAAAACAAAATGGCAATGTGTGCTGCCTAAATATTATACAGCTGTAAACTATAGAGGACACCAAGGCATTTGAGCTGCAATAACGTATTTTAAGGCCAATGTATGTATATTGAATGAGTCAAAGTTTGTTCAAAGTGCCGGCTGAATTTTGGCAAATGTGGTAATTCAGTTTTGAAATAACCAGTGGGCCCAGACAATTAATGTATTTTCTTTGTTTTTTTCCCTCAGGCAGCCCACTCAGTGTATTTTGCAGAGCCTTCTTTGGATTCAGTGGTGAATCAGGTCCAATGATCTACTGGATGAGGGGAGAGAAATTCATTGAAGAATTAGAGAATCATATTAAGGAAGGAGTAATTAGGTAAGCAACACTGTTACCCATCAGATTTATGAATGGTCAAAGAAAAATAGTTTATTGCCCATTGCAGCCAATCGCAGCATAGCTTTCATTTCTTGGGGCAACAAAGACCATTTTTAACCAATTATTGACAACTTGTGGATAGTCCATGGTATAGGTTAACGTGTCAGGAGACAGATCTCACACATGTCAAGTACTGGATCTATTCCTCTATTTTCTGAATCCAATAAAAAGCCCATCTAGTGCATATACTTGCTCCAAAATACCATGCACATTTTGCCTGCTCTATATAGATAGAATGTAGATTGTTGGTGCTGAATGAAAAAAATGGTGTATGAATTCACCATTTCCCTCTTTAGCCATTAGCTTTAGCCATTTTACATGATAACTAAACTTTCTAAACTAATATGACCACTGCAATGATCTGCCATACATATTCTGCATATGATCTTCAAATGTTGTGCATGCTAGAACCAAATCAGACACTTTTGCAGGAAGGTCTAAAAAATTGTTACCAAATTGTTTTTTTTTTCAGATTTGTCTGCAGCAGAGATTAGCAAATTTCCTAAAATTATTTTCTGTCCGAATTGGCCAAAAAATTCTATCCAAATAGAAGCATTTTTTGGATGCCTGGAAAATCAATCTTTTGATCTCTTCCTCCACTTCTCTCTCTCTGCAGTGGTCAGATATGGGTTAGCCCCAACACTATACTGGGTCTCCTGGACACTGTTAAGGTGTTGCTGCTCTCAGGTGGGGATGCCATGGTGCACCCCAATGGAAAATAAGTCCAGAGAGTCAAGGTCTGCAATGAAAATGGGATTTTTACCGGAGAAACTAAAGCAGTCTCGCAGAGTTTCTCCTCCTAAACACTAGTTCCTGTATGCAAACAATTAGGGGCTCTGATTGCTCCACTTTTATACAGTTTCTAACTGAATTAGAACCTTCTAGTGGAGAGGTAGAGGGGAGACACAAAGCCTAACAGAAAAATTGTTGCATTTCCAGTCTGTCAAAGACTTGTATTGAGCCTCAGTACAAGTCAATGAGGATGACTAGCAGTTTTCAGATGTAAAAAACAGTCTAGGTGGAAGAGTGAAAAGGTCACTGTTTGTATTATTCCCTTCAATACTTAGCTTTGCATATCCTGTTATAGTAACTGTAGAAAATTACTAGCTCCACAGTGCATAAGTAGAGTGTCTCATTATTAGCTGCTGGGGTATTAATACTTTCCACAGCGCAATGCAATAACAGTGCAAGTGTACAGGATATATTACAATGAACATATAAAATGCAGTTCAATAATATAAAACAGTATACATGTAAACAATGGCATAAATTATAGCACAAGTTAACTCTTCAAAATGCAATAAAGTAGGGAGTTGATGGCTTTGCATAGTAGCGATGGGGGCAAACGTTCACAAATATCCATACTTCAAAGTACTTTTGCTCCAGGGCATTACATCTCTCTCTTCTGCCACCCCCTTCTCTCAGGAAAATTCTCCTGAATCAGTTATCAAGAAATTCTGATACCAACAAATCAGAATTTTTTGAAAAATTTTGGCCAAATCTAGATTCTTTCTCCAGGAATCTTGAATGTATAGCAAACTGAGTCATTTTGAAGCCAAGTTTGACGAGTCTAATTTATTGAAAGTAAAGAACCCTTTTAAATGATATAAATCTGCATTTATTAATGGCTTTTTGTGGCTTTCAAGTTTCCTAAACTTAATAGGTTTGCTAGAGAGTACACAGTGTTTCCAGATTAGTATGTGTAAAAGGTCAGAGGATGAAAATAAACTAACGCATTGATCCCTGATTATGGAAATGTCACTTGTAGAACACTCCGACTCTTCCTTTAACGATCAAGGAAATAACAATACATCTTCAATTGGAAATGCTGTAAGTGTTATAATGCCATCCAGTGAACCTGCAATGAAAAAGTAGTTATTTAATAGCAGCACTTCCCCCACTGTAATCCCAGCTTTCATAACTGATCATCTAAATGTTTCTGGACCGTGCTTCAATGATCCTGCAAATAGTAATAATAAACTCCACGTCTTTCCAATTAACTGAGAACTACATGTACTGCAAACACTGTAATTATGCCGGAAAGCTACAAATAACGCGTGTGCTTAATGAGAAATTCTGATGATACATTTCACAAGATTGTACTTTTGTTCGTCATAAAAGAAAAATAGCCTCGTTTTATGGTGAGTTACTCACAGATGTTATTATGATATGGCTAGGTGGTGGTTAAAGGAAATGAACATTTTCTTTTTAATTATTCTTAATCTAGACATGATAATTTTTTTGTCTGGCCTGTTTTGGAGATTGTCTAGACGAAAACGATGCGGCCACTAACAATGAAGACCGACTATACATTGCGGTCTTCAATATTAAGTGAAAGGCAGCTGCGAGCTGATTGGCCACGCAGGTTCTTCACCGCAGGATGGCTGCAACCTGCCCACAGCATGGCCACTCCGTGTGGCCATACCCTAAGGCAGTGTGACCTGGGTATACCTGATTTGCGACAAATTAAATCGCAATGAATCAAATTTCTTGGCGAACTTCTGGGAAGTTGTCGAATTGGATTTTCCAAAACTTTCCTAATTTCTAGTACCTGTCATCACATTAGCCAAATGCAACTAATAATATGGTGCTGTACTGTACGTCACAACACAGCAAATACCACATGCCATAAATACTCTTTCCTTTCTACTCTGGTTTATGCATGTCAGTTTACTGTGCCTGTCATGAGAGGAGAAGGGAAAAGTATTTATGGAGCTTGCACAAGATTTCAGAAGCATCAGGGTGGCTTGGAGCAGTCAGTGGGATGTCAATCACAATAAGATGGGTAGACTTGTGGCCATGACTCAGGCAGTTTAAGAAGACACCCTGATGACTCCATGACTCTCATTTACATATAGAAAGGTAAATAAAGTGGATTTAGATAAAAATGTCAAGGCAGGGAGTTTTAAAAGGCAACTAAGATTTTACTGTGTTGTGACCTTCAGCACCTTATCAAAAGTTGAATATGACAGGTTCTCTTGAAATGGTTCCAGAACAGCTCTGAAAGATAGCCAGAGTCTTATGGTTCTGTAATGCTGACATTCTACAACATAACATCATAGGCCATGCTTTGTTTTTGACCGTCGTACATTTGCCTAGTTGAATGCAAGTATTGTATGTTGGAATGCATATATAAAGTATAAGATGTGTGCCATTAATGATTGTTTGCACGGTCGGCAGTTTATAAAGATGTATATCTTTGATTTAGGTTACTAAGAGAACACCTTGGGGAGAAGGAGGTAGAACTGGCCTTAACATTTGATGCTGTCCAAGAAGCAGACTTGGGTAACTACACCTGTCATGTGGAAAACCGAAATGGCCGCAAGCATGCTAGTGTCCTTCTGAGGAAGAAAGGTAGATATTGACCTCAGCTCGTTACTAATGGCTCTTTTTCAGCAAAATAAATGGCATGCTTGACTTCTTACAGCTTTCATTGGAGTAGACGTTGTTCTCCTCTTTCTTCATATATACAGAACGCGCACACTTCAAAATTTAATTGCATCGTAAACTTTGTTGTCATGATAGTACACACAGGACATATCATCAATAAGATCAAGTAGGTTATATGTGAATCATCCTATAAGAAATTGCCTCCAAATAATGGGGCCCAGTGGAGGATTTACTAATACTGTAGTTTGCGATACTACATCCCAGCTCCTCACCTATGGTTCAATTCATATTGGTACCATAGGAATTAAACCTTAATGGAGTTATATAGACTCCCGTGCCCAGATTTCAATCCACCAAGGCTTCCTTTTGTAAATATCGATTCTGCTGTTGTAGTCTATTACCTAGTAAATCAGCAAAGTAGCAGATTGATTTATTCACCTCCAGTAGGGATTGATCATCCCTTATAGATGAGAGAACAAGGAAAAATATTGGAAAACTATTTGAAAAGTTTTCCCTTGTTCTTTCATCTTTTTGTTAAAAAAAGACAATGTAAGTCCTTGTGCCTCTAAACCATCTTCCACCTAATAGTCTTTCAAATAGTCTATGAAAGTTTTTCAGAAATTCCTTCCCCTATCCATACGGTATGTATCTTTTACTTGTCTTAAAGAGGTATTCCCACCTGGGACATTGATGGTATATTGCTAGAATATGGCATCAATATCAGATAGGTGGGGGTCCCAGATGTGGGACCTGCACCTGTCTCCAGAAAGGGAACCCCAAAGTGAATAGAAAGCAGCCACCCTCCATTCACCATTTCAAATATTTCTAGCAGTCCCATAACAGCAAATGGAGAGGTGGCTGCTCGAGTTGAGTGAATTTCTCCAAAATTCGATTTGGACGCTTTGGCAAATTTCTCCAAGAAAGAATTAGTCACAAAGCCTTTTAAATCAGCTACATCACAGCCTGCAGGAAGAATGCATCTCTGTTTACTTCACAGTGCATGCATGTTAGTCCTTTCTAGTAGAAACAGTTACTATGCGTCAGTATGACAGTGAGAGCTCATACAGTATATGGACATGCGCATCGATCATGAAGGCCACCAACAGTAGAAAAGCATACAGTAGACTTCAGCAAAGGGGGGAAAAAAAAACAATGTGCGACCCTGCAGGAGCTGTGTCCCAATGACTCGTTAGTGGAACAAAAGAAGGACCTGAGGCAGTGTCAATAAAGTAATGGAGGAAAAAAAAAAAGGTTCTTTTAATCCATGTTGTAGCAGTGCAAACACATGCTTTTGAATCACTTCTGTTAGCTGTAGAATGACTGTGCGTCAATATTAGGCTCAGTTCACGCTTCACTTATGCTTTGTTCACACTTCAGTTATTTGATCAGTTATTTCCATCAGTTATTGTGAGCCAAAACCAGGTGTGGGTCAAAAACACAGAACAGTTGCAGATCTTTTCATTATACCGTATCTCTGTCTAGCCTGCACTCCTGGTTTTGGTTTACAAAAACTAATGGAAATAACTGATGTGTGAACAAGGCCTTAATTGGTCAGTTATGGGTCAAAGCTTGCCATGGGGAAATGGTTTTCCCAGGCCACTTTATAATGACACCACCATGTGTTGACGCAGGACCTTGGTGCAAACATTGGCACTCCGGCCATGCTTCACCTTCTCCCCACAGATCCTACATATGGACATGCTGACATCCTCCAGCGACTTGAAAATTTTTACCTCCACTTGTCCAAACTGGTTGGCTCCTGAGTAGCAGACAGTCTACCCTGGCCATGTTTGGCTCCAGTTCTCACAATACTGACACCCTGCTTTCTCACGGCCCTGGTTGCGTCCTGCTGACTAAGCGGTAAGCTGCCACCCTTACCCCCTTATGATGATGAAGCCCCCTCTTCATCCGGCTCCCACTTGGGATCGGATACATAATCATCCAATACTGTCTGCTTGTCACTTATTTCACCCTCACCAGTCTTATGGCCGCCTCCCTGACCGTTCCCATCACCTGCTCCCACGCGACTGTCATCGTTGCTAATTGCATGCCTACAGGAGCAGAGCCAGCAGCATAAATTACTTGCCTGGCAGAAGTATCAGCAAAAGGAAAAAGGCAGGTTCAGGACAGGTGAAGGCACAGAGCTTGTTCCTGGGCTATGCCAACTAAGTGTGGTGTCAGAGGAACTCACTGACTCCTGGCGGTGTGTGGCTGATGTCAGTTCAGATGGTGTTGAAGACCGAGTCAACCATTCCATGACAGTGGGATTGGTTCTCAAATCCGGACCCGTGGATGAGATTGGCAGCTCTGGCCTGTTGCTGCGGCTGCTGCTACCACTCCCTCACCCCTCTTCTTCTGCTGCTACTTCTGCCGGCTACAGCAACATTTTTATTACTGCCTGTCCCTTTGGAGGGCCCTGGAAATTGTCTGATGGACGTACTGTACAGTAACACTAACTGTATATGTAAAATAAGTTATTCAGTGTCAATGTGGACACTCCAATAACAGGAGAACAAGACTGGTTATTCACCCAATTTGAGAAGCAAGGCCTAATGGAATTGCTAATCTATTAAACTGTTCAATTAGATAGTTATGTGCCCTACACAGGGATTGATGCAAACTGCAGTGTCTCCTATGGGTCCCTTCAACTTACAGTCTCCGTATGCTCTTCCTACAGTGTCTGAAAACTCTCCCTCAATCTCTGTACACTGTACCTGCACTCTCCCATCCAATATTCTACAGTTAAAGGCTTTCTTGAGCACTGTCCCTAGTGCTCATCACGTCTCTCCCTATGCTCAGCTCACAGTGAAATGATGGTGACCACACAGGGTGAAGCTTTTAATGGGCTGTGACATCACAGGGGCTGGCTAGCTGTGCAATGGCTGTCTGCATGGCATTATAAGTGATCTAACATTCCTGGGCTTCTTACTTTCACTTTGTAACACGTGTAGCAGCGCTTGTAGGGGAAAAAAAAAAGATTTGTTACCACAAAGAGCGAGGAAATTCGAATTTGTTGCAAATCAAATTTTTCCTGAACTTTGGATCGAATTCCACTTCAGATGCTTTGATTCGCTCAACTGTGGGACTTCCGAAAACAGCCAAGCACACTCACTTGGTACTTTCAGAACTCCCATAGTGATGAATGGAGAGCACTTTGTGCATGTGTGGTGTGCTCTCCTTAACTTTAGGAGCCCCATTCTCTACGTAGGAGCAGGTACCAGAGGTGGGATCCACACCCGGCATTGATGGCATATCCTGGTGATATGCCATCAATATCCCATGTGAGCCAACAGAGATGAGCTAATCTATTCAGAAATTTGTCCCAAATTTTCAAAAAAATTCAGATTCTAACAAACCCAAATTTCTTGTGAATCTGTCCCAGAAACCCAAAAGGTATACAAATTAGCTTTCCTTTCAAAAGAATACTAAGAATGGGGGGGGGATTTATCAAACTGGTGTAAAGTAGAACAGGCTTGGTTGCCCATAGCAACCAATGAGATTCTATCTTTCATTTTCCAAAGGAGCTATGAAAAATGAAAGGTGGCATCTGATTGGTTGCGATGGGAAACTAAGCCAGTTTGATAAATCTCTCTGATGCCAGCAGAAGTATGTTTGCATATATTCTTCTCAGAAACTGAGATTAGCATTACAATGTTCCTCAATCTTAGGGCACATGCACACAAACGTATTTTCTTTCTGTGTCCTTTCCGTTTAACCATTTATTGCAATGGGTCTGCAAAAAAAAATAAAAAAACGGAAAGTATTCAGTGTAACATAGTTCATAAGGCTGAAAAAAAGACATCTGTCCATCCAGTTCGGCCTGTTTTCCTACAAGTTGATCCAGAGGAAGGCAAAAAACCCCTGTGAGGTAGAAGCCAATTTTCTCCACTTTAGGGGAAAAAATTCCTTCCCGACTCCAATCAGGCAATCAGAATAACTCCTTGGATCAACGACCCATCTCTAGTAACTATAACCTGTAATATTGTTACCCTCCAGAAATACATCCAGGCCTCTCTTGAACTCTTTTAGTGAACTTACCATCACCACCTCCCAGGCAGAGAGTTCCATAGTCTCACTGCTCTTACCGTGAAGAATACTCTTCTATGTTTGTGTACAAACCTTCTTTCTTCTAGGCGCAGAGGATGTCCCCTCGTCACAGTAAAGTGTGCATTCCATTTCCATATGTCCGTATTTCCGTTCCGCAAAAAATAGAACATGTCCTATTGTCCGCATTATGGATAAGGATAGGACTGTTCTATTAGGGGCCAGCTGTTCCGTTCCGCAAAATACGGAATGCATACGGTCGTCATCCGTATTTTTTATTGATCGCAAAATACATACGGTCGTGTGCATGAGCCCTTATTTGGTACAGAGGCCACTTAGCTAAGGCCTCTTTTACACTAGCGGCAGTCCGGATCCGGCAGGTGAAGGGTGCCGTCGGATCCGGACTGGCGCAGGGACATGTGTGGGGCCGGAACCGTGTTCCGGCCCCACACATGTCACACAGTACCATATACAGACATACACACAACACACAAACCCATACATACTTACATACTCCAGCCAGGCAGGCCGCACATCTTCACGCCCAGGAGGCGCGCAGCTATGACGATTGTCCACAGCGCCCTCTGCTGGGCGCTGTAGGGAATAGTCATAGCGGCGCGCCTCCTGGGCATGAAGACATGCGGCCTGCCTGCCTGGAGTATGTAAGTATGTATGTGTTTGTGTGTATGTGTGTGTATGTGTGTGTATGTCTGTATGTATGTTCGTATGTGTAGGTGACAGATCCGTCCTGAACTCCATTGAAAGTCAATGGAGGGCGGATCCGTTTACCATTGTGGTCACACCAGACTGATCCGTCCCCATTGACTTGCATTGGGGGTCATTCCGGATCCGTCTTGGTGCGGATGCCTGGACCGGAGAGAAAATCGCAGCATGCTGTGGTTTGTTCTCCGGTCTGAAGACGGAACGGAATGCTTTCAGGAGCATTCCATTGTCTTCAGTTCAGTTTTGTCCCCATTGACAATGAATAGGGACAAAACTGAAGCGTTTTTTTCCGGTATTGACGGAACTCAATACCAGAATTTAAAAACGCTAGTGTGAAAGTAGCCTTATCAGGGTAATTTGCTCTTCAGATTCTCAGTTTTATTATCCTTTTGGAGAGTTATCTCACTATCTCTCTTGTCTTCTAGGACTCATGTTTTTTCTCTGGTTTTTGAGCGATAACATAAGTCCTAGGAGACCTTGCTGTTATGTACTAATTGCCCTCAGGGCAATTAGAGCATATTTGATTCAGGTAGAATTGATTTGCACCCGAATAAAATGTTTTTTTTTTTTAAATTGGTGGACTGGATACTAAATAAGTTTCAAGAAATTAGTTAATCTCTAGGGCCAGCCCCTTTAATACTATTACAGGATTCAGCAGTGTAAATAGGGCACTTTTTATGAAGTGGATCCTAAAGGATGTAAAATTCATTTTAAATTATCAGGTTAAACCAAGCAGTTTTAGAACTGTTGTATTATATATATCATAGTCAAATACATCATTATGAAAAGCTTGAGAAGATATGACAAAAAAAATCTGTTTAATAAGGAAAAAGACATGCCAATGCACATGGCTTAAGAGATTTACATATAATAAACCCTCATAATAACATTAGCCCAAATTCTGTCATTCACTGAACAGGTAATTGGAAATCAGTTAATTAAGCCAGACCATATTTGGCTACAGCTTTATTCTAGATCTACTTATATCTTAGCTTCTATTGAATTACAAGATTTGCAAATTACATGATGCAGCATGTCTAATATCTAGTGAAAGTCAAAACTTGAGTATTTTCATAGTAAAACATTAAGGCGGTCATTTATTAAGACCAGAGTTTTAAACTCCATTCTTAATAACCCCTATACAGCTATACTATGTAGCTGGTGGTGGATCAGCCAAAGTTATGAGCAGGCGCAGGCATGTCCAATGACAGTCTAAATGTAATACAGCTTCCTAGCTGTCTTTCATTTAAAACATTTTTGACCCCTAAAAGAGGTGTACAAAATGATGAATGAGATGGACCTGCCAGCCCATCCCTTTCCCTGCCTATGCCATGCCATGCCAACTTTTTTAAATCTATCGTGAGCAGGGTAAAGTCGTAAATTGCTGTGCAAATAACCTTTGTGCCACAATCTGTGCCAGAAATATGCCTAATGTAGGTGTATTTCTGGAAAGTAAACGGATCCTGAAATGTTTTAAAACTATTCAGATAGGAGTAAAGGTTTTTAGAAGATGACGGCTCAAGAGGATATTGCAGAAAATTTTCTGGTTGGAAATTCTAATTAAAGATATTTGGATGCTAAAATATTCTGGAGGGTTTGTTAGATCTCATGCATATGGGTCTCTCCAATTTCATATGAAGATATATATCCCAACGTATTTGACCTGTAGCAGGTGGATATCTGCCAGATCCCATTATAGTCAACGGGGCCTAGCAGCCATTTTGGAAACATCTGACTATAGTGGATCCAGCCGGAACAGCCTGCAGGAACTAATAATGCTAGTGTAGATCTGGCCTAACTTGATTTGCCTCTGATTTCATACAGAGGTTATGATTGACAAAAGGTCATTGTGTGTTATATCTGTGTTAATACAGAAATAATTTCATTGAAATAAATTGTTTCTAGGTCAGAATACTTTTTATATGGTGCTGCTAGGGTAGTTTCACACTTTCGGCATATTTGCTGTGTTGCGGCTTGATCTCCACCGGTCACCACTAGTTAATGGGGCTGGACAGCAATCATGTAGTTTCCGCCAATGCTGAGTCCAGAAAGACCCGGCAGGCTGTTCCCTGCCAGATCTCACTAACACTAGTGGGAAACTAGCCTTAGAAATGCACTATACAATTGCAAACTGGTATCTGGAAGTCTCCTCCCAGGGATGTGGCTAATAGCTCATTGGTCCAGATGCAGAAGATAAAGGGATTCTTTGGGAAAAATTAAAAAAAAGTCATAGTTTAGTTAGCAGAATATGTTTGTCTTATCTACAGTAGAGTGCAATAAATGTAACATGTTAATATGGCTTCCATCCTGTTAAACAGTAGGTTACCTGGTGTAGAATGTAACTAGGACAGGTACTGAGATGTGTGTGAAGGAGGGGCTATTCTATCAGCTGGAGGGTGAGGAGAGCTCACGGGACATTTTCTATGCGTCCAGTTAGCCTGACAGGATTGTGGAGGCCTGATTGCAGAATCAAGTAGATGATTAAGGAATAGCTGAGGAGAGATTTAGATTATTTTTGTTTTCCTAGTGGACCATGCACCCCTACCACCAACTTGTTACATTGAACATGGTGTTTGAGCTGAAAGCAACATTTTATAGAGCCAGGGGAGCTAAGCAGATTGTTATATAGTTTTGTGAGAAAGTATTCAGTAAAACCTGTAATGTATTCATTAAAATTCCCGCCCATTCTGGGATTTGAAGTCAAGGCGGCGGTCCTATTAGTGATTGACAGCTATCTCTGTATACACAGTCATAAAGGGAAGGCTGTCAATCACTAATAGGACCGCCTACTTGACATTAAAGCCCAGAAAGAACAGGAATTTAAATAAATAAAAACACAAGTTATACAGAATCTTTTCCCATAAAACTATGTAACAATGTGCTCAGCTCCTCCTGCTCTATAACATGCTGCCTGTAGCTTACATTGCATTTTCATGGTGACAGGTACCCTTTAAACTGTCCTAGACCACAAGGTATACTGCCATTACAGGTTAATATAATAATCTCTGATGGTCTAGGACAGGAATGCCCAACCTGTGCCCCTCCAGCTGTTGCAAAACTACAACTTTCATCATGCCCAGACAGCCTACAGCTATCAGGACGAGCTGGAAGTTTTGTAACCGCTGGAGGGTTGCAGATTGGGCATCCCTGGTCTAGGACATTTAAAGGGGTATTCCCATCTCACAAATGTAGTTGGTATAATTAGATATAGCCATACCAGTATTATTACTAATAGAATGTATTTATATAAAATGTATTTATATAAAATTTTCCTATTTGTATATCCATTGTCCCACACACATCAGTCAGGCCGTTGCCCCTAGTTACGGCCACCGTGTCCATGTTGTAGTGGTGGTCGGCTTGCTCTTCTTCAAACCCGCTCTGAGGTAACTGCTGTATTGTGTACGCACATTACATGAGCATGCGGAGACACATCTTAGGGGTGTAGCATTTTTGTCAGCGCTTCCAAAACACAGAGAAACGGATCCTGTTCCAAGATCAATTCATCTCTATGGAGCAGGATCCGTTTATAAATTCGGCGTTTTGGACGGATCCTGACCATTGTGTTTTGGACTGGTATTGTCCAAATCACAGATGTGAAAGTACCCTAAGATGTGTCTCCGCATGCTCATGCAATGTGCGTTCACAATACAGCAGATACCTCAGAGCGGGTTTGAACAGGAGTAAGCCAGCCACCACTACTACATGGCCACGGTGGTCGTAACTAGGGGCAACGGCCTGACTGATATGTGTGGGACAATGGATATACAAATAGGCAAATCTTCTAAATGGTACATTTTATATAAATACATTCTATTAGTAAAAATAATGGTATGGCTATATCTAACTATACAAACTACATTTGTGAGATGGGAATACCCCTTTAAATTGTAATCTCCCTGGTGAAAGGCATTGGAAGGGTTAATCCTGCATACCTGGGGTACAGTAATTAGTCATCTCTCCTGCATTGTCCAGGTTGTAACTTCCTTTTTCCTAGTTAGAGAGGACCTTGAAGCTGTCAATGGACAGCTGCACAGTTCTCTCTATGATTGGCCAGTATGATTGAGAAGTTCTCTTTCCAAACATTAAGTGAAGCATCAGCCTTTGGTGAGAGGGTCTTGTGGGCTCCCCTGGCTTAGAGGCCTGGTCACAATTCTGATCACTGCAACCGCTATAGCAGGGATGCCCAACCTGCGGCCCTCCAGCTGTTGAAAAACTACAGTTCCCAGCATGCTTGCACAGCCTACAGCTATTAGGACATGCTGGGAGTTGTAATTTTGCAACAGCTGGAGGGCTGCAGGTTGAACATCCCTTCTCTATAGCATTGTCCCCCAACCTGTGGCTCTTCATCTGTTGCAATACTACAAGTTCCATCATGCCCTAACAGCATGTAGCTTTGGGAGTTGTAGTTTTTCAACAGGTAAAGACCCATGGCTTGGGTAAGACTGCTCTATAGCTGCACAACTGACTGAAACATATTGGCTTTATATACTCAGCTCTCTGATGTGCATGAGGACTTATCTATGCTACGTGAATAGCAGCTATCGAAAAATATAACATGTCTTTCAGGCAATAAAATAAAAAAAATACTCATGTAAGCGCGGAGACGCTCATTCCACATTGAAGGCAGCAGGGCCTGATGCTGTCAGCGTTCTGACATCACATGATCACGCTTGAAAAATCAGGTCCTGCTGCCTGCAGTCAGGAGCGAGTGTCCCCTTGTGTGCAAGTGGTGAGGAGTTGAGGAGAGTATGGTTGTTTTTGGCACAATATATACTAAGAGCATTTCAGTTTTTAAATGGCCTTTAAAAACAAATGCAAAACGGACATTAAAAACAATGCATCTGTTTTTAATGGCCATTTTTTTGCTTTGCAATCAGGCTTAGGCTACATTCACACGACAGTAGTTTTTGCGGGCTCCGAGCCGCATATTTTGCAGTTCAAATCCGGACCCATTCATTTCTATGGGGCCGCAAAGGATGCGGACAGCACACCGTGAGCCCCACAGCGGCCCTGCAATTGCGCACAAGAATAGGCATTTCTATGATAGCCGCGGCATGTGCAGTACACAAATTGCAGAACGCACATGGACCGGTATCCATGTTTTGCAGATCCGCAAAACACAACGGTTGTGTGAATGTAGCCTTAAAGAGTTATACCCATCTCAGACATTGTTGGCATATCTCTAGGATCGCCTATGCCCAGAAGAGGGCCTCCAAAGTGAAGAATGTACCGCACACGTATGACCACCTCTTCATTCACCGATATGGGACTGGGTGGAGGGTGTCTGCGTGTGCACCCTCCTTCACTTTGGGGGGCCTGTTCTAGAGATGGGAGCAGGTCTCAGAGGTATTTATAATGAGGATATAAAAAGTGTCTAAGAGAGGAGAAAAAATTTCTAGCAGATCTATTTCAGATCATATACAAAGTTACAAATATTCTGCTTTGAACAAGATGACAAGAATTGTAACTGGTAAGGATATGCAAAGTGAAAGAGAGAGGTGAATCTAATAACACCCACTCAGTACATTTATCACTTAATTGACAGCAGCGATGCATGAAAAGTTTAGCCGTCTACTCTGGGATTAATGATAGGTAGCTGATTCTCCACTGTGAGTTCTGGTAAAGATGATGCTACAACTGAGCACAGGTGTTAATAAAATACCAAGAGGACATAATAATTACAGTATCTTGAAAGAATGCAGAAGGAATTGAAAAAGTTTTAGTTTTAATCAGTCCTTTTTAGAAAATACACAAGAAGATGACCATAAAAAAGCTGCATTGAAAAAGATTTTCCTGGCCTCTGGAACCTCCACCCATCCTGCCAAGTGAAGCCATGTAGCTGGAGATGCAGCACTAAGTTAGCACTATGACCCCTTTGTTCTCAGGATCATGGGTGTCCCAGAGGTTGGACTCCCACTGATTATAAAATGATGACATATCCTAGCTATATGCCATCACTTTATAGGATGAGAAAACGCCTCTAATATTGTCTTCACATCTATAACACATACATGTATTCAAATCTTATTAGCACATTATCCATTAGTTAAATGATATGTGAACCTAAAAATGTGAGATAAAACCCAGACCCAGTGTGAGCTGCATTGAAGAATATGGAAGACGTTAGTTTCATATTTGGGTGGATACTATGGACAATGTGTTTTTCTTAAAGGATGTCAGAGCAACACATATTTTGTCTCCTCTGCATTCCTTGATGACCTATAGCTAAATTCTGTTGTGTTTGAGACAAGCAAAATGTTACAAGTTCAGAACAGAAGGAGTCCAAAGGCATCAAGCTCTTCATATACATGAACGAGCATGTACAGTCCAAAATCTTGCGGCCTGAACCCTAATATGCAACCCAAAACATATTACAATTCCTTCAATATCACTATGCAATTTGGATGTGAAGTAATGAAAATACTACCCAACTGGATATATTAAATCTTCATTGTATCTAGCCTCTGTAGTAATAGTCCATACATTATCTGGGACTGAATGTATTATGAAACTTGCATTCAATAAGTGAGTACTACTATTCTAATATGTATACTGGACTCATGAATGTGACCCCTAGCAAGTCTGAAGAAAATGAATGAAATTGGCCAGACAAAAACCTACTTGTCCGACCATTTGTAGGCATTTTTGCTAGATTACCGCCAGACCCCATTATAGTTCATGGGGTCGGACGGCATTCCAGCAGCATCCAGCAATACGAGATCCGGCATGCTGTTCTTGGCCGAAACAACCTGCCGGATCGGCAAACGCAAGTGTGCAACAAGTCTTACACAATAAACTTTTAGGAGATTTTCATTAACACTATTTGCACAGTCACACCATTTAAGACTGGAAACAAATAGTTACAGCAGGAGACTTTCCCTTTTGGAAATTCACTATCTGACTATCAGACACTGGGGCCTGACTTGAAGTTTCTTCATAGGATTTGCACAGAGGGGAGAACCTAACATTTAATAAATTTTTCTCTAAAAGCCAGCGGATTCTGCACAAAAACAATGCAGTAGCAAATCCAGGCGTCTGGATGCAGGGCACGTCATTTCCAAATGGCTTGTCAGATTAGATGTAATAACACCCTTGTTTTTGATTCAAAACATAATTAGCAGCAGAGGCCGAAAAAAGAAAGTACATTTACATGTACACCTGGCAAGAAGCGACGAGCGCGCCGCTCCGCAAGTCTGTCTCCGAGATTCTCCCACAGTCAACATGATCTGAGAGAGATGCAAATGACTTGTTACTGCTCCGTGTACCTGTAGGAAGTGTTTATATGAGCGCTGATTGGTACTTATTTTACATTTAGCGTAATATCTGTGGCATATTGTCAGCAGCATAATCATTGCATAATATATTCGAATAAGGAATACATTAACTCCACAGGTATAAATTAACTCCTCAGTTACTAGAGGCTCAGGGTACATAGTCAACAATCTCTGGTTTTAGCTGTTTTATGCCTCTTTCACACGAGTGGGAGACTCGCATGTCTCCCGCAACGCATCTACAGGGCTGGACTCAGCACTGACAGGGATCGCATAGCATTATATGCGATCCCAGTCAGTGCCGGAGTCCAGCCCTGTAGATGCGTTGCGGGAGACATGCGAGTCTCGCGCTCGTGTGAAAGGGGCATTATTGGTAACCTTTTTTCCATCATTACCAAATTTTTGTCACAAATAGAAATGTAGTTTTGTCTGACCTTGCTGCTTCCTTTGAATCATCACACTTTGATCAGGTGTCATGATCTGTCCTGCCTGTGTATATGATCCCTCTGGTAAATATTATTAATGAATGCAGATTTTATGCTTTAGGTGGGAAACATCACAACTTTGCTTCATGTAAGATTGGAAGGTGCTATGCCTAGGATCAGGGTGCAGATTTTGTTGCAGAAATTTCAGTTCCACTCACCTGAATGGGGTCTTTTTTGGTGGCAAGCACATGGATTTGTGTAAGCCCTATTCAGAAGAATGGAATAGATATTCAGTTGAAGAAATTTCTACCACGTGTGAAGCAAAAAAAAATAACCTCAATTTTAGGTTGTGGTAAATTGGTCACCTTAGGCAAAATGTAAATTTGCTTTTATCATTAATAACATCCACAATGGATATATGCATGCTTTCATTATGCTGTATATGGATACTATAGACATTGAAAGTGTTGATGATGAGTCTTAGTGTTGAGTGAATCAAATTTAAAAGGATTATCCAATCCTATAAAAAGCACCCCAATATGCCAGGTCCCCCACACTGAATATGCTTACCCGAGTCCCCGTACCACTGCTGCTGCTTCTCCCTGTGCATGGATGAAAACATCCGGTGTCGGGGGGAGAGATGTCCAATGGCAGACAAGGACGAGCCTCCCTAGCGTTACCCACAATGCTAGGGAGGCTCATCCTCGCCTGCCATTGGCCCCCCCGACACCAAATGTGATTCATCCGCGCACGGGGAGAAGCAGCAGAGGCGGTGCGGGGACCAGGAGCAACGCAGGGAATGGGGGGCCAGGTAAATATATTCAGTGTGGGGGGCCTGGCATATTGTTTTTTTTTATAGGATTGGATAACCCCTTTAACGAAGTGGAATTTGATCTGAATTTCAGGAAAAATATGATTTGCCACAATTTCTTGAAACTTCATGGTAACTAATCAATTTTTCCTGAAATGGCGTTTAAAAAAAAAAAAAAAAAAACATACTCAACTCATCTAATTGCTTGTGGAGAGGCCTTTGCAGCCATCTTGATAGAAAAAAATGTGCCAGTTTTCATGCATGCTCACATGTGATGTCATCACGCTGGGCGGGAGCGGTGACATCACTTCAGCACACGCAAAAATTGCAGTGTTTTCTTCAATCAAGATGGCTGCAATGGCATTTCCACGATCAAATGAATGCATTGAATATGTATTTTTTTTGTTTGTTTTAACCCCCTGATAGGCTGGATGTGACTCTCAGATGCCGCGATCAGTGTTGAATGCGGCATCTGAGGGTTTAAATGATGGGGGCAATGGAATTACTTTGTAATAAATTGAATTTCTTGTCGAACTTCGCTCATCACTAGTCTGGTCATCCTTTAGGGAATTGTAGATTTAAAAAATTCTATTTTCTGATTTAAGTTTATGTATTTTCTTTTTCTTAGAATTGAAGTATAACATGGAACTGGCTGGAGGTCTAGGTGCAATTCTCATTGTATTCATTTTACTCGTCACAATCTATAAATGCTACAACATAGAGATCATGCTCTTCTACAGGCAGAATTTCGGCAGTGATGAAGCTGCAGAAGGTAAGTGATTGTTGGTTTCCTCTTTCGTATACATTAAACAGTGGCCAATTCAAGTTCAGGCCTTCATTTTGTAGCTTTTACTAGCTAAATGGCAAGTGAGATCTCGGTGGTAAAGCACTCTTCATATTTGGACAGGGCACCAACTGAATATCACCAACGACCATCACAACGGTCTTAGAGCAAGACAGCCAACACATTTGTCGAGTATCTTCTGAAGAAAATCCAGTATTATGACACATGAACTCCGTGCCTGGTTTCTATTAAGTCATATGGTCTCCATCAATGTCTGTATAGCTGGTGCATGTTGAGTGGCTGAAAGTATATATCAACCATTCTGAAACAGTTTATGCCATGAGTTACAGAAATATCCAGACAACACATAAGGTCCCTGCACCTCTTAAAGGGACTGGTCACTTTTTTATCATTTTATGTGTCCTTAGTGTATGTTATTTAATTTTTCATTGTATAAATTACCTTTTTCCTGATGCCCGTTTTGCTAATAGTTCCAATCCCCAACAGTGACTGTACTGTTCGCAGCACATTCATATGACATTATATAGTGGATGCCTAGCTTCACCCACCCATCCATTCAGTATTGCATGCTCCCATCCTTTATTTTACTGTGCAGACTCTCTGAACATACTCTGTGTAATTTAGCTCCACTTTCTCCTGTCCAATCTCGCATTATCACTTGTACAGATGCCGGAAGTAGCATCCTGCTCATGCAAAGTCGACTCATGCTCTGCTTCTTCATATGTCCAACTGCGTAGACTCCTGATGAAGTATTCAGAGCATGCACCTTCTAAGATCTCTCCTGCATTCAGCACACTCTTCTTTATCGTTCTATGCGATGCTATGCGATCGTTCTTTATCGATGCTATGCGATCCCTGTCAGTGTCGAGTCCAGCCCTGTAGATGCGTTGCGGGAGACATGCGAGTCTCCCGCTCGTGTGAAAGGGGCATAATACTATCTCCAGTATCTTTGCAGTAGACCTTATAGAGAGTCCAGAAAATATTGCACGGCCTGCATAAATTTTAACAAGCTGTCAGCTATGAAATGTATAAATTCTGCACAGAGTAGAGTTTCAGCCTCTGGATCCAAGCAAGAATGTTTGCATTCACCATAGTAAGTTGAAATATTGACAAGTCAAATTTATAAGACGCACTTCTTGATAAGATGCAGCCCAGGTTT
The DNA here is from genome assembly GCA_900303285.1 of Rhinella marina. Classification (NCBI taxonomy): domain Eukaryota; kingdom Metazoa; phylum Chordata; class Amphibia; order Anura; family Bufonidae; genus Rhinella; species Rhinella marina. The sequence continues at coordinate 40,715 of ONZH01000145.1, read as the reverse complement.
TAAAAGAAGAAAAAAAAAAAAATAAATATCATCAGACCACCATATCAGAGCCTCAGATCAGACCCCCATATCAAATCCTCAGATCTAACCCCAAAGACATTACATCAGACCCCCATACCAGGACAGCACACGAGACACCTATATCAGAACAGCACAGGAGACCTTCCTATCAGACCTCATATCTGCCCTTCAGGTCAGACCCCCATCAGCCCTCAGATCAGACCTTAAAAAAAAAAAAAATTCTCTTACCTCTCCTGCACCATGGCTCATATTTGGGTCCGGTGGTCTTTTTAAAAGTCATGGGTCCCTGTTTACTTCGGCCCGTGCTGCACAGTAACCTGATTGTGTGAAACATCGGGTCATAGTGTGAGCACTACATCCTGATGCTGTATGTGGGACAGTGCGATGTGGCCCCAGGAAGGAAGATCAGGAAGGGTGAGTACAGGTATCGCTGCTCTTCACTCCCCTCTCCCGGCACCTAATGCATACTAGTGAGTGCTTCTATAATTGACGTGTTCACTTGTATTCTTGTAATGTACCATATTTTTGCTTTATAAAGTGCGTCTTATAAAGCGAAAAATATGGTATATTAGATTGTAGGATAACTTTTTATTATATAGCAATCAAAAGTATTTTTTGGGATCCATAAACCCTGTAATATCCTTGACACTTTTCTTCTGAAAATTTTAGCTCTGGCTTCTCAATGGCACATGCCCAGATGAGCTGGATTTATGCACCAGGAAGCTAAATAGTTCTAACCCCATCCATAGCAGAAGTGATGTCCCCATCCATGGCAAAGACCAGAAACTTGGTAAAGGAAATTACATAATCAGAACCAGGATTTTCAGAGGAAGAGTGTCATATGACAGGTCTGCCCAATCCACACAACTCCGAAAATATATTTCAAACTTTCTTCTATAGACAAGTTATGTGCAATTAAAGTGGGTTTTGCAGAACCCTCTTTGTCCTGGAAAACCCCTTTTGTTATATGCAAAAGATTGAGCAATCCCTATAAAGGTCCATTCAGGATTTTTGGAATCCTGAAATAATTCCAGTTTTAAAAATGGCTGAAGAAAACATATTACAAAAAGATAAACTGCGACTAAAGAGGCAAAGAGCAGCCAAATCTTTGCTTTCTAGCATTTCTGGGCATTTCATATGAATGTGTATTAGTCAAGAGGTGGGTAACAATGAGCAACGGTGAAAGTCCAAGATAATATTAATAAAATACCAATGACACCTCACTTTCATTCATGGGTATTTGTTCACACTCGAGATGTTTCAGCAGCAGACCTCCCCAGTTGTAACCCCATCTGCATGTCTGGGTTACACAACCCTATGCTTATGTCAATGTTATAATAAAGAGATCTGTAGAACCATTTATTACGGTCTAGTTCTCCTTGAGCTACACATGCTGTGCCAGTTACAGATACTGCAGATGTTTATAAAGCAAAATACCCATTATTCATCTCTGGAAATTGTTCTATTTGTCAAAAAATTAGTATAGTTACTTCTGGGATACCACTTTATTACTGTAAATGAGACAAGATAAAATAAGCCATGCTAATAGAAGCATCCACTTCATGATTCATTTGTATTATAAACCACGGGTAAGCAGGAGGGTGGCACTTCTTGTATGGGACTACAGGTCACAGGATGCCTGCAAGGGATTCTGGGGTCTGCGGGTCCACAGTAAGCAGAGAGCTATGTAATGATGGCAACATGAAGAGCTCAAACATCTGCCCCATTGTAAAGTGTTTTTTTTTGTGATTTTCACATTGATGTCCTATCCTCAGGATAGGTCATCAATAGGAGATTAGCAGTGGTCCAACTTTTGGCACCCCCATCGATCAGCTGTTTGAGAATGCCATGGTGATCAACTGAGCTCTGGTGAGTGTTGTGGTCTCCTCACATCTTACCATTGGATAGCAGCGTGGTTGCTACAGCAGCTCAGCCCAATTCACTGAAACGGAACTGAGCTGTACCTAGGCCATGTGACTGATGAACCTGACATCACTAGCCTAGAAAGAGGCCTAAGTGCTGTAAGAGCCACGGCCTCTTCATACAACTGATTGTCGAAGGTGCCAGGAGTTGGACCCCAACCAATCTCATACTAATGGCCTATCCTAAAGATAGACCATCAATAAAGAGGCTCACCAGGCCATAGCTCCAGAAATCCTGTTAAAAATGACAGACAATCACAGTTGTCTTATTTAAGGTGATCCCAAGAGCTGTTATTCTTAGTGCTTGTTGAATATTTTGCTAATAACTCTTGAATGTCCCCAGTTATCTTAAAGTCACCCTTCAGTTCAATTACAAAAATTAGAAATACAACTAGCAGAGATCCAGATAAGCACACCCACCACCCAAAAACATGACCCCGCAGCACTTCTGATCCCTCTGATTTTGCAATGTGCAAGGAAAAAGTGGTACCCGTTGATGTTTCCTGTGGTCCAAAATAATGAAACTGTCCAGATGTACTGTATCTCTACTCTCCAGGGGCCCAATAACTGGCCCATTGACTATGTCCACGGTCCATACACCCTGGACTAAAATCACATAGATAATTAATCCATATTAGGCTACTTGCACACTTGCGTTGTTAATTCAGGTACTGAGATCCGGCAGAGGATCTCTATACCTGAATTAAACTGATCCGTTTTGATTTTGCACATAAGGATGCATCGGTCCCCTTAGGCCTCTTTCACACGGGCGATGTTTCCGCGTGGGTGCAATGCGTGATGCGAACGCATTGCACCCGCACTGAATCCTGACCCATTTATTTCAATGGGGCTTTTCACATGGGCGATTTTTTTCACGCCTGAGTTCGCCGTTGCGTGAAAATCGCAGCATGTTCTATATTCTGCGTTTTGCATGCAGCCCTGGCCCCATTGAAGTGAATGGGGCTGCGTGAAAATCGCATTGCATCCGCACACAAGTGCGGGTGCAATGCATTTTTCACGCATGGTTGCTTAGAGATGTTGTTTGTAAACATTTAGTTTTTTATCACGCGCGTGCGAAATGCATCCATACACATCGCACCAGCGCGAAAAAACTGAACGAGCGTACGCACTCGCAGTCAAAACTGTGCGAATTGGTGCGGATGCGTGCCGATTTTCCGGTACGCATCCGGACTGAATCCGTGACGCCTGTGTGAAAGAGGCCTTAGGATGCAGTTGTGTGATATCAAAACTGAAAAAACGGATCAGGCACTAAATACATTGAAAGTCAATGGGTGAATCATCTGTTTTTTTAGTCTCCTAAAAAAACTGATCTGTCACCATTGACTTACATTGGTTTCAGTACCTGATCAGTTTCTTTCAGTTTTTATGACCGGACACAAAATTACAGCTTGTTGTGGTTTTGTGTCCGCTCACAAAACTGAAAGCTGCCTGAACTGAAGACATCCTGATGCATCCTGAATGGATCTCTTTCCATTCAGAATGCATGGGGACAAAAACTGATCAGTTTTTTTCCAGTATTGATATCCTCTGCCGGATCTCAATATCGGAAAACCACAACGCAAGTGTGAAAGTAGCCTTAGGCTACTTCCACACCTGCGGCGCGGGGCTCCAGCAGGCTGTTCCTGTGGGTGAACAGCCTGCCGGATCCGTGCTGCCGCAGGTGCACGTGTGGGGCCGGAACTGCACTCTGGCCCCATTCACTGTAATGGGGGCGGGCCGCGGATCCTGTCGCCGCACGGCAACCCCTGCTGAGAGGCGGCCGGAACGAAAATACACACGTGTACCTGCGGCAGCACAGATCCGGTTAGCTGTTCACCTATCGGAACAGCCTGCCGGAGCCCGCACCGCAGGTGTGGAAGTAGCCTTAGCCAAGTAAAACTATTGTCCTTCTGTGGATTGTTGCTCATATCTATACAGTTACACATATACAAATTATTATTTTATCATATGAAACTAAATGTATCTACTGGTTTCTCCCAAAGACAACAAGGAATATGATGCATACCTTTCATATACCAAAGTGGATCCCGATTCATTGGATCATGAAAGCAAGGAGGAGGAACAGTTTGCACTAGAAATTCTTCCAGATATCCTAGAGAAGCACTATGGATACAAGCTATTCGTTCCAGACAGAGACATGATCCCCAGCGGAAGTAAGTCTGCTTCAAGTTACCTTGCTTAATATAAAAGGAATCCATTGCATGATAACAAACGTGAGGATTCAAAGAACAGTGGGCCTCAAATGTTATAACGGTCTTAAAGAAAAAAGTAAACTTGTTGCCAATAGTAGTCACTGTTCATATTTCTTCTTCCAAACTCCACAGAGATGAAATGTTTCCTCCTACTAGCTGTGACAGGTTACCATTTTTATTTTCCCAAGCAGGGGCATATACATTCATGTAGGCCTCCAGGCAATATAGAATGCAAAGTGTGACGCCTGAGATTTCTGTGCAATTTATTACATGGAAAAAATGAATGACAAAAAATAGTAATACAAACAGTCGCCTTTAAACCATCCCCCCCTTTTATCTGACTTTTGTGTCAGCAAAGTGGAACAGATGCTTCAGAATTGTTCCAGTAGCCTTCTGGTTGGTTTGTCCAGGTGATCTTTAGCACACTGCAAATGGCCAGCAATGTTCTTTTTGGAGAGCAGCAGCTTTCTCCGTGCAGTCCTGCCATGCACACATTGATGTTCTGTGTCCTCCTGATTAGGGATAAACGAATCGACTTCGGATGAAACATCCAAAGTTGATTCGCATAAAACTTTGTTTAAATACATCACGGAGCGAGCGCTCCGTACAGTATTAAAATGTATTGGCTCTGATGAGCCGAAGTTATTACTTCACAAAGTCTCATGAGATTTTGCATAATAGCTTCATAAATTGATTTCTACTTTAAAAAAAAAAAAAAATGTCCTAACTTGGGTTCGGTTCCAAGTGGTATTTTCAAATGGATGGGTATGCAACCTCTGGCACTCCAGCTATTGCAAAACTACAACTCCCAGCATGCCCACTTGCTCTGCTCTTCACAAAGCTCCCACAGAAGTGACTAGAACCTGCTAGGAAATGTAGTTTCACAACAGCTGGAGTGCCGAAGGTTTCTGACCCCTGCCCTACTGGACTAATGCTAGATTCCGTGATTTTTCCACTGTGTTACCAAGGTCACCTGGGAGCTATTTATTGACTATATTAAAAAAAAAAGTCTACCTGCAGCAATTACTAGAGGCATAGGAATTTCTATAGTTACCATGGACTACAGTGCAAGCTAGAAAAAGGTCTTAAAAGGGTAACTAGTGGCTCACCAATCAGGAAAAATGGAAACGAGGTGATACAAATCACCAGCTATACCCCCAGCTGTAGAAAAAATGTGTAGATATAAAATAACAGATGTGATGAGCACTCTCTCCACCTGGTATGTGTTTAAAGAATTGCTATATTTTTAAGTTGCAGGACGGAATAATTAATGGTTAAAATATAATTGTTGTATTATAAAATAGCACAATATAATAATTAAGAGTAGAATAATAATGGTTAAATACACCCTTTATTATAGTTAAAGAAATAAACTTTTCATCCAAAAATAAAATGAAAAAAATGAAAAATAGATTAATAAATAGATAGTTAATAGATCATCAGCGCTGGTTCCTAATGGAGAATATTACTAACATGTCACTAAAAAGTATATATATACCCATAAGGGGTTGTTCACATATCAGTTATTTGATCAGTTATTGCCATCAGTTATTGTGAGCCAAAACCAGGTGTGGGTCAAAAACACCAAACAGGTGCTGATCTTTTCATTATACCTGATCTCTGTTTAGTGTCCACTCCTGTTTTTGGCTGACAATAACTGATGGAAATAACTGATCAAATAACTGATATGTGAACAACCCCTAAGAGATATCTCTCATAAAAATAGAATAGACATATATGTCATATGAAATGTGCAAAAAAATCACAAAAAGTAGTAGGTAGAGTCTCACAGAGATAAACAAATGTAGACAAATACGTTGTTGCAGAGATGTCCCAATGTGTCTCTAATGCTGTGTTACAGAGACAAAGTATTGTAAGTTCTATATCTGCAAGAATGTATTACCACTAGAGATGAGAGAGCAGTGCTCGTTACGAGCACTGTAGCGCTCGGCTCCTCTGCGCAATACCCGCAGGCATTGCGGATCCGTCCTCAACTGCATGTAAGTGAATGGGGACGGATCGGTTTGTTATGACACTCATACCAAACGGATCCGTCCTCCTCACCCGACTGAAAGTCAGTGGGGACGGATCCGTTTGGTATGAGTGTCATAAAAAACTGATCCGTCCCCATTGACTTTCAGTTGGGTGAGGATGGATCCGCAATGCCTGCGGGCATTCTTTCGCAGTGAGACGAGCGCTACAGTGCTCGTAACGAGCACTGCTCGCTCATCTCTAATTACCACCATTCAGTATGGTTTAGTATATATTGCGGTCTTTGCATTGAGCTTCCCCTAGTGGTGGCTGTATGAAAATGCAGTCTTTGCATGTCTGATACTGGGCCCCATAGCAGTTGCATGATCTACCTCCATGAAAGGTATGACGCTGTCCACCAAAACAGTTTGATACCCATGGTTTGGCTTTTCAAAATTGTATCAACCAGAGAAATATCATTACACAGTTTCCTGCAAATCATGGCATTGATGGACATATTTGGCACACATTCCTGTAAATCATGGCATTGATGGATGCATTTGTTGAAAATTGCTAATCTTAATATACATCCTATATATAATATATTCAAGATCCAAAATGCATGCTGTTTTAAGGGTGTGACATGATGATAAGTTGTCCCAAATGTTAACAACTATTTTATTGTGACAAAAATACTCTGAAAGAACATAAAATCCTTTTCATGCATCTTTAGCTACAAAGAATATCTAATCAAAATCCCTCAATCTCGCTCAATGATTTCTTGGCATACTGCTTCTGAATTCAGGCACTGGAAGAGATGCATCAGTGGCAAAATGTGCCCGTTATTTATAAAACTAAAAGCCTTGTCAAGTGCTACCATTGACATCTTTAGTAAGATGACCTTCAACTGCATCTAAATTATCTGTGTGCTGCCGTTCTGAGGCCATACTGAAACACGTAGCAAAAGCAAAGCAAAGTTGTTTTTTCTTAATGATTGGATCTAGGATTAGAATTTGGATTTGTTAAGGGAGTGTTTCAATCTCAAACATTTATGGCATATCCTACCACTGGTCTGAAGACCAAGCATCTGACAGTGCTCAGCTCAGACTTCTATCACTTCAGTCAAGCATAGTCACCATTCCGTTAAGGTTCATGCAGCTAGCGGGTCCATCACCTACCAGGCTTTTATGGCATATACTATGGAAAAGCCATAAATGCTAGAATTGTTAAATAATGCCTTTAGGATAGGTAATCAATATTAGATCAGTGGGATTCGACTTTTTCAACCACAACAATCAGCTGTATTCAGAAGCAGCAGTGCGCCAGTACACCACAGCTCTGTACAGTTTGTAGTGGTCATACCTGGGTACTGCAACGCTGCTCCAATTCAAGTGATCATTAATATTAGGACAAGTCATCGACATTAGATCAGTGGTTCTGGTTGTGGAACCTGCTGAAAGGAGGGCCCGGGAAGTGTTGTGGCTTCTTAGTTGATAAACAGATCAAGCTGTGTACATTTTGTGGCAGCTGTGCCTGGTACTGCAGCTTAGTCCCATTCAATTCACAACTGCTATAAATAAAAAAAAAATGTATGAAGCTTTGCCTGGTAAACAATGAGGCCACAGCATCTGTCGGAGCACTGTGACCTTTTTAATTAGCAGATCAGAGGTGGCACCAGTTGGACTCTCACAGGTCTATTATTGTTGACCTACTGTATACTAACAATATTTCATCAGGAGCAGAGTCTAACGGGGGTTCTTTGGGTCCACCAGAGGAAACTATTCTTAGGGCCCAACCCTTCAGATTAGAACACCTTTAAAGGGGTTGTCCTGGTTCAGAGCTAAACCCAGACATACCCACATTTATACCCCTCCAGCCCTGTCATATGATGCTCTCTCTTGCCCTGCGCTGGATCGCGCAGGGCAAGGGCTTGTTTGTTTACTTTGGTACACTGCTAGGAGGAGTCTTGCACCAGCAGTTTATTCAATGATATCACCAGCTCTGATGGGTCGGCTTTAGCGCTGCTCTAGCTGTTTTACAGGCTAGCGCCACGCTAAAGCCCGTCCATCATTGCCGGTGATGTCACCGGGCTCACTGTTGGGTGGAAGCCTCTGCCTGGAAGTCCCTATGGAGAGCCTGGTACATCACCAGAACTCCATACAATGCCTTTGCCCTGCGCGATCTAGCGCAGGTCAAAGGAGAGCATGCTCCGATGTCCATATTAGTGGGGTTCTGTACCCGGACAACCCCTTTAAGTGTCATTTAGAATTATGCACAACTTTAAAAAGAAAAACGCAAAAAAGGCAAATCATTGTATTTAAAATATATACTTACTTTACCACAGACATGGCTAGAAACACTTGCTCTGCGCTGGCGGTAGTAGGACCTGATGCTTCCAGTATGATCTTGTGATGTCAGTTAATTCTGCCTCCAGTAAGGAGAGCCTCGTCTCTTGAAAGGTTTTATTAATTTATTACTACATAAATTACTATTTTTTTGTGTTGGGGGGGGGGCAGTACTGGGTAGTGTTGAGCAAATTGAAGCATACAAAGTGGAATTTGATCTGAAGTTTAGGAAAAATTTGATTCGGAATGAATCTGAATTTCCTTGCACTTCGTGGTAACGAATCATTTTTCCCTAAAGTGGCAGCTATGTGTGATACAAAGTGAAAGCAAGAAGACTGGGAATGCGAGATTAACCATAATGCCATGCAGACAGCCAATCAGCAGCAAGCCAGCACTATAAAAGTCTCATCCTGTGCAGTGTCCTCCACCATTTCAATGTGTGCTGACCATAGGGAGAGACATGATAAGTGCTAGGGACAGTGTTCAACAAGCCTTGTGCCTTGTAGAATATTGGATAGGGAGACTGCAGGGACAGTGTAGGGAGATCGTAGGGAAAGTTTTTACACACTGTAAGGTGAACATAGGGGACTGCAGGGACAGTGCAGGCTCAGTAATCTGAATCGGAAGGTCCTTAGGAGACAGACCACCTTGCATCTATCGCTGTGTAGGGCACATTGCTATCTAATTGAACAGTGTCCACCTTTTTTAACCCTTTCACTCCCGGAGGTTTTTTCGGTTATGCATTTTCGTTTTGCGCTCCCTGCCTTCAAACAGCCATAACTGTTTTATTTTTCTGTTCACATAGCTGTATGAGGGCTTGTTTTTTGCGGGACAAGTTGTACTTTCCAACGCCACCATTTAATATTTGATATGGTGTGGTGGGAAGCGGGAAAAAAAATTCCAAATCGGGTGAAATTGCAAAAAAACGCTATTCCGCTACAGTTCTACGGGTTTCTTATTTACAGCGTTCGATGTGCATTAAAACTGACCAGTTACTTTCATTCTACTGGTCAGTACAAATCCAGCAATACCTAATATGTATAGTTTTTCCTGCGTTTTGATAGTGATAAAATAATTAGAAAGTTGCCCTTTTTTTTTTTTTTTCCTTGTCATATCTTGACCCCTATAACTTTTTGGTATTTATGTGTATGAAGCTGTATGGGGGCTCATTTTTTGCGGGGTGATCTGAAGTTTTTATTGATACCATTCTGGGGTGTGTATGACTTTTTGATCACTTTTTATTTAATTTTTTTTAGAAAAAAAAAGCGACAAAAAACGGCGAATCGCCATTTGGACGCTTTTTTCCTGCACACAATTCGCCGTATTGGAATTTTTTTTTAATATTTTAAAAGTACGGGCGTTTTCAGTCACGGTGATACCCATGATGTCTATATTTATTGTTAGGTATTTATTTTTTAATTATACGGAAAGGGGGGTGATTTGAACTTTTATATATTTTTTTTATTTTTTATATATTAACTTTTTTTTTTTTTTACTATTTTAAAGCTCAAATATGAGCTAATATATTGTGTTTTTTTTTCTCTATGAGCAATCAGGGATTTACTAGACTGAGATAAATCCAAGAATTGCTCATTTCTTATCCTGGCCTGCCATCTAGTGGCCAGAATAAGAATTGCACTTTGAAAACTGTAATTCTCACCAGCGAGGATTACAGTTTTCATATGGTGTACAGACACCGCGATTGGCCACTCGGGGCGTCTGTACACCACCCGGAAGCGTATGCTTCCGGGTTCAGACGCGATTAGATGCCGTAACAGCAGAGACTTGCCGACCATGACGCCCGCCGCACTTGCGAGCGGGCCATGTGCCTGCATCACCCCAGCGCCGTACATGTACGGCACTGGGAGTGTAAGAGTTAATAGATAAGAAATTCCATTAGGCCTCGATTCTCAAGTTGGGATAATAAGCTGTGTAATTTTTCTGTTATTGGGGTGTCAGCCTGGTTTAATAAGCAATTTTATTATGCCTTGATTCTCAAATTGGGATGAGTAAGATTTCTAAAGCCCCTTGCAGACGAACGTGTGTCACGCACCGTCCGCTTTGCAGCTCCTGGCCTGAACTCGCGCCACTGACGGGGTCACATAGCATTATACAAACTTATGATGCTATGTAACCCTTACAGTTCTGGAATGTATTGGATAACACATTAGGTCAGTGTCATCTAATAAATTCCAGAACTGTAAGGGTTGCATAGCATCATAAATCTATATAATGCTATGTGACCCCATCAGTGCCAGGAGTTCAGGCCAGGAGCTGCGATGCGGACTCGGTGTGTGACACACGCAAGAGGCCTAATTTTGCTATTATTGGGGTGTCCACCTGGTTCAATAAACAATAGTTGTCCACCTGGTTCAATAAACAATTTTATTACGCCCCGATTCTCAAATTGGGGTGATACACCGATACACCGTTTGGGGCGTGTCCACATTGATATTTAACCATTTCTGTTAATGTAATGAGTTGCCCATGAGTTGATCATCATTTTTTGTCAGAAAAATTATTCTTTTAGTGAAAACAGTCTTGTAGTGAATAAATTAGCCTATTATCAAATAAGTGAGTCTCCTCCAGTATAACAATCCCCCATCCCTATGACAAACTGTGTTGAGCGGGTAACCCGCAGCGGTCAGCAAAGGCTAGACACATGGCATTCCCTTCAGTGCAGCACACGTGCAGCTCTGGACATGTAAGGGCATCACAGAACAGTTAGTGCTAAATTCCACTTGGTCCTCAAGAAAGTTGGATGTGGAACGCCTGGGGTCAAATAACTCCTTGTATTGGGGTTAAAACCATATGACCTGAACTTGGTGGGTGCATCACTACTGCCGTCATCATCTCCATTCTGTCATGGGGCCACTACTTGAATCTTGGGGCACTGCACTGTTAAGCCTAAGGCGATAAATTAGACCTGACTCTTTTATTGGCCTGTAATATTGATGAACAATAATTCTATAGCTAACAGAAGTGATCAGCTATGAATCTTGGTGCACAGTCATGTAGACCGTGATAAATTACAACTGCCTGTAATACTGACAGCACAGTACCTACAGAATGCATTGCTCCTGATGCCTGCACGGCCACCGCTGCATGTCCCCATCGCACGGGTCAAATCAGTGTCACCCACAATTCTAGCGAGGCTCGTCCCTGTCATGGGCTGCTATTGGCTGAACACCCCCCCTCATTTCCACCCCTGTTGCCGAATGTTTAGATCCATGTGATGGGGAGATACAGCGGCCTCCTTTCGGGCATCAGGAGAGAAGGGGGTGCTTGGGAGCGAGGATAGCCCCTTTAACTATGAATGTGGTGCACTAGAACATATTGCACATGGTGATACCATCTCCCTGCCCCTTCCCTGCTGTTTAAGTTCCGAGCCTTCACAATGAGATTGGTTCTCGAAGTGTGATGCATAGGCTTAGGCAGAGTGGCCTGGGAATACCAAATTTATTACAATTAGTGACGAATTAATTCAGAACGAATCAAAATTCTTTGACGAACCATCCGAATAAAATTTTTCAAAACTTTGCTCATCTCTACTACTGGGGGTTGGGACCAGCCACTATATCTATAGAGTCACAACAGGGGCATTATATCTGCAGGAGGCAGTGGGAGTATGTGTGTGTGTGTGCGTGTGTGTGTGTATGTGTATATATATATATACACACACTCAGGGCTGTTATAGTTACTCGGTGCAATATGGGTGCAAATTGGCCATGAAAAACTGACAGTTTATCTGTTTAAGGCCTCTTTCAGACTAGCGGCAGCCCGGATCCGGCAGGTGAAGGGTGCCACCGCATTCGTGCTGCCGCAGGGACATGTGTGGGGCCGGAACCGCGCTCCGGCCCCACATGTGTCACACAGTACATACACACAGACATATACACATACAAACTTACATGCTCCCGGCAGGTGTCCACAGCGCAGGAGGAGCAGGACGGCGCACACATAAGACGATTCCCCATAGCGCCCTCTGCTGGGCGCCGGGTGGAATCGTCCTATGTGTGCGCCGTCCTGCTCCTCCTGCGCTGTGGAGACCTGCCGGGAGCATGTAAGTATGTATGTGTATTTGTATGTGTATATTTCTGTGTATGTTTATGTGTATGTTTATGTGTATGTCTGTATGTGTGCAGGTGACGGATCCGTCATGAACTCCATTGAAAGTCAATGGAGGACGGATCCGTTTACCTTTGTGGCACACCAAACGGATCTGTCCCCATTGACTTTCATTGGGGATCATGACGGATCCGTCTTGGTGCAGATGCCTGGATAGTGCATGCTGCGGTTTGCTCTCCGGTCTCAAGACGGAACGGAATGCTTTTAGGAGCATTCCGTTTTCTTCAGTTCAGTTTTGTCCCTATTGACAATGAATGGGGACAAAACTGAAGCGTTTTATTCTGGTATTGAGCCTCTATGATGGAACTCACTACCGGAATTATAAAACGCTAGTGTGAAAGTAGCCTAACAGATTTATTTTATTTATTTTTTTACACGGTTATGTGAATGTACCCTATATCTAAACATAGTTTATGCCAATGTTATTGACTCTGAATCCAGAAAACAATGACATTTTATTATATTTTTTGATCTGTTTTCAGAACCCTAATACAAACTCCTGAAGACTATGGTTGTATCGAAGTAACACTAAAAAGCTGCTCGGCTGTCTTTACCATTTTAATCCCTATTAGTTTCTGCTTCAAAAAAAAATCCAGTCTCCTTTTTTAGAAGAAAATGCTTTTTAATAAACGTCTTTAAGCTTGATTTATGTCTATGTCTGTCGTGTTACAAACACCTGCAATTTATATCAAGATGTGAAAATTGGTGTTTGTGTTGGAGGGTTCACATAGTGCGTTTCTTCTGAACATACTAATTTAAGGTATCTGCAGTGGCTGATTACATCAGCACATGGTAATTTAAAGTCTCTTTAAGACTTGATTGGATGGTCCTTTTGAACATTAAGTTCATGACTGTGTAATTATACGTTGCAGCCACACGAGGGTGTGTGTTATTGTTCTGGTCCTATAATTGGAGCCTCCATCCGCCACAGCATTGCTTATACCTTTGGTACTTGGCTCCAAACATGACAGCTTCTTTTAGCTGGCAGCGCTGGGAAATATTAAAGTCACAGTATATCATTAATACCTTCTCCGAAGCCAAACTCATTAAAATAAACACTGCTCTGGAAGAATATATTGCATGTAATTAGCAAAATTATCAAAATGCTACGATTGCAGGATGTGAAGGCTATGCCAGACAAGCTTGCAATTTGCTTAAATGTCTGCATTCATTTTTTTAAAGCACAAATTACAGTTTTCCAAACCAGCCCACCAATGGAATTGACATAAAGCAATTTTTCATAAATTACTTGATCATACAAGAGGATTTTTGCATGTGACTGGTAAGAAGATACAGCATATATAATAATTCATCTACAGAGATTTACAGGGCAATCTTTGGATTTTTTACCATAATGGGGGGTAGATGGAGTAGGCATCTGCCAGGGGTGGGTAACCTACAGCACTCCAGCTGTTGTGAAATTACAATTTCCAGCATGCTTCATTTATTTCAATGAGAGTTCTGAGAAGAGAAAGTATGCATGCTGGGAGTTGTAGTTTCACAACAACTGGAGTGTTGTAGGTTGACCACCCCTGGCCTAGAGTGTTATTGTGCTGGGGGCACAATTTATTGATTTAAAAGATTTTCTGCTTTTTAATTTCTTTGGATCATGTGATCAGGCTGACGCGAATGCTGGAGATGCTGATGTATGATAAATGTTTCTTAGTCTGAGTAATTTAAAAGTGTTTTCTGGAATTTTAAAAGGGAACCCGTTACCAGAGATTAGCAAAATTTGGAAAAGTTTGTCGAAGTTCTTTAAGAAATTTGATCTGTTCCAAATTAATTTGTCACAAATTGCAATAAATCTGGGATACCCAGGCCACTCTGCCTAATCATATGCATTCCATTTGGTGGCCCAATGTCAGTGTAAAGGCTTGTAACTTAAGCTGCAGGGACAGTTCAGGGAGAGTATCGCTGTCTGCATAACGTTCTTGTGTACCCACATTCATCCATTCTGTAGGTACTGTGCCATCAGTATTACAGGCAGTTGTCATTTATCACCATCTACATCACTGTGCAGTGCACCAAGATTCACAGCCAATCCCTTCTGTTAACTGTAGAATTACTGTGCGTCAGTATTACAGGTCAATAAAATCGGTAGTGGTCCCATGGCAGAGTGGGGACGATGGCAGCAGCAGTGGCAGTAAAGCTGTGTTCACATCACGTTTAGGTTTCCGTTCCTCTGATCTGTTAGAAGAACATACAAACAAAAAAAAAAAGTCCTGTATTTGGAGCATCCATGAAGCTTCTTTCTGACCTTTAGTATTTTATATCAGTATTTGATCAGTAATTGTAAGCCAAAACTAGGAGTGGGTCCAAAACAGAGATAAAATGTAATGGAATTATTTGCATCTCATTTGTGTTTTGGACCAACTCCTGCTTTTGGTTTACAAATTCTGATCAAATACTGATACTAAACACTGACAAAGGGCTCATGCACACGACCGTATGTATTTTGCGATCTTCAAAAAAAAGGATCCACAAAAAATATGGATGACGTCTGTGTACATTCCATATTTTGCAGAACGGAACAGCTGGCCACTAATAGAACAGTCCTATCCTTGTAAAAAAGTTGCAATCTCACTCCAGGAGGAGGGCGGAGTAAAGTAGGAAAACTGGAGTGGCTTCTCTAGACAGAAGTGTTTGGTTTAAGAACAAGCCAAATTCATCAAACAACATGTGACATTTGCTAAATATGGCATAAAGTACTCCAACACAGACTGAAGCAAAACTCACTTCAAATATTCTCCTTATGATAAATTCCCCCCATTAAGTATAAGTGGCGCAGCAGATGAACTAGATAAACGCGCCTATATATTTGACTACCTGTTGACAATAAGTGTGGTGCACAGTAAGTCTATGTATAACAGAGCAGATTAAAAATGAACAAGATGCACAGGGCAATTACACTGAGCCTACACTGTCTAAAAACTCTCCCTTCATTGTCCCTATCCAAATATTGTACAATTAAAAGCTTTCTAACACACTGTAAAAAGCTCTTGCCACATCTCTCCCTATGTGCAGTTCACAGTGGCAACCATGCAGGATGAGGCTTTTATAGCGCTATGACATCACAGGGGATGACTGCCTGCTGCTTTGCTGGCTGCATGGCATTATGGGTCATATCGCGTTACCGGAATTCTTGCTTTCACTTTGTAACATGTGTAACCACCGTATTAGCAAAAAAAAACAGTTTGTTAACACAAAGTGCAAGGAAATTCGGATTGGTGGCAAATCAAATTTTTCCTGAAATTCAGATCGAAGTCAATTTGTTTCACTTCAATTTGCTCAACACTACAGCATGTTATAGAGCAGGCAGCATGTTATAGAGCAGATTGATAAGGAGCACATAAGGAGCTCTGCAGATTGATTTGTTTTATGGGAAAAGATTCAGTAAAACTTGTATTTCATTCATGTCAATTCCTGTTTATTCTGGGCTTTGAGGTCAAGGAGGCAGTCCTATCAGTGATTGACAGCCTTCCCTCTATGACTGTGTATACAGAGATAGATGTCAATCACTGATAGGACCGCCTCCTGGACTTCAAAGCCCAAAATGAGCAGGAATTTAAATGAAGAAAATATGTTTTAATGAATATTTTCCCATAAAAGAATATATCAGTGTGCTCAGCTCCTCCTGCTCTATAACATGCTAACTGTAGCTCAGACACCATTTTTACCTGACATGTTCCCTTCAATATTGATGGCTTTTTCTCCGACTCCTGGACTCCCTTTTTGATCAGCTGTTTGCCTATTCACGTGGGCTGCACTAACCAGCTCTGTCCACTACACAATTAATGGGTCTGTGTAGTTCTGGCACTGGAGCTACTAGCAAACAGCTGATCAATGGGACTGCATGGCATTGGAACCCCACCAATTAGATATTGAAAACCCCTTTAACCCTTACACTCCCAGCGATGTCGGAACATGATGCCCGCTCGCACGTGCATGGCCGGCAAGTCTCTGCTGTTTCAAACAGCAGAGACTTGCCGCTACCTACCTCCATTGGCAATCGCTCAGTATAGGTATCAGATACCTTGATCACATGAGATCACGGCATCTAATAGCGCAAAAACCCGGAAGCACGTGCTTCCGGGTGTCATACAGATGCCCCTTGTGGCCAATTGGGGCATCTGCAATTTTTCTGAAAGCTGTAAGCCTCGCTGATGAGGCTTACAGCGTTCAAGCTGCATTTCTTATTTTGGCCATGATAAGAAATGAGCAAATCTGGCATTAAATTGTATGTAAAAAATTTCTGATGCAAAATTAAAAATGTAAAAAAAATATGTACAAGTTCACATATGATGCTTAAAATAATCACAAAAAAATATAAAAGTTTAAATCACCCCCCTTTCCGTATAATTAAAAAATAAATACCTAAATAACAATAAATATAAACATCATGGGTATCACCGACCGAAAACGCCCATACTTTTAAGATATCAAAAAAAATTCCAATACAGCGAATTGCGTGCCGGAAAAAAAGGTCAAAATGGCCATTTGCCATTTTTTCACTACTTCTCTTACCCAAAAAAATGTAATAAAATGTGATCAAAAAGTCACACAGACTCCAAAATGGTATCAATAAAAGCTATTGATTGTCCCACAAAAAATGAGCTCAGTGGATGTAACTAAAAAAAAGTTATGGGGGTCACAATATGACGATGTAAGAAAAAAAATAAAATAGAAAAAAATAAGCCCCCATACAGCTATGTCAACAAAAATATAAAAAAGTTATGGCTCACGGAAAATAGGGAAGAAAAATGAAAACGCAAAACCGAAAAAACCTCCGGTACTGAAAGGGTTTAAGGGTTTCTCCATAATCCTGGAGCATTTGACAATTAGCTGATCACAAATTGTCCATCTGCTGGGAACCCCAGCAATTAGCTGTAATCTTTGGAGAAACCTTAGAATAAGTATTCATTTTCCCTGCAGCACCACCACAGGAGAAGTTTTAGCACTACACAGTGCACATTAAAATCCATGGGTTATTTATGTAATACAGGGCATGACAGGTCCTCCAGAGTGAGAAATTCTCTTTAACTGCTCTCCACTCTGGTCAAGGAATGAGGATCCTGAAAAGGGGATCCCTTTGAGCAACCACAGGATTTCCACTCTTCACGAGTTTATGGACAACAGGACCTATTTATTTTGCTAATTTTAACCCATTGCTTTGGTTAGGTCTCATAGCAAGAGACAGGCTTTCATAGCACAGTGGCTGCTTGGAAGCATTAATGCAAGTCCAACTTCTAGGAGAGGCACATTTGCACAGACCTCTGTGTAGGTTTCACTACTGGTTTTAGCTCACACTCACTGATGGAAATCACTGACCAAATAACTGAAGTGTGAACCCAACCTTAAGGGTATTACATTATGATGAATGCTCATTCGCGATCATCTTGCAGTGTAATACTGCCACCAATCGCCTGTTCATCGGGCAATCCAGATCTTTCATCATGCTGAAAGATCAGGATTTGCTGGCACCAGATGGTGCTGTCTAATTACCATCTGTCAACCTCTCTAGTTTAGGCCTCATGCACACGAACGTGTGCCGGCTGTGCCCGTGCTGCGGTCCGCAAACTGCGGTCCAAAATGCACGGGCACTGGCCATGAGGCCACAGCATGCGGATCGTGGACCCATTCACTTGAATGGGGTCCGCGATCCGCACCGCAAAAAAGTAGTGTTTGCGCTACTTTTTTGCGGTGCGGAGGCACGGCCAGAACACCCACGGAAGCAAACCGTAGTGCTTCCGTGGTGTTCCGCTCCGTGCCTCCGCTCCGTATCTCCCGGATCGCGGACCCATTGAAGTGAATGGGTCCGCGATCCGTGATGCGGGCTGCACACGGCCGGTGCCCGTTTATTGCAGACCCGCCGTATGCGGCCCGCAGCACGGGCACGGCCGGCACACGTTTGTGTGCATGAGGCCTTACACCCACTCTTCTCTGCCCTTCAGAGAAGGATGCGTGTAAACTAGGGAGGTTGACAGGTAGGAGCCGCAATGGGAGTGTTGTATCAGCACTAATAGTCATCAGCACTGGGGATTATGGGACCCGACGACTCTCTGAGTGTAGCTGGCTGGCATGTCACGTGACCGGGCAAAATGGGCACAATTTGAAAGGCAAGTAAATTGGAAAGTTGTATGGAGGACTAGATTAAGGCAAACTAAACAAGGTTTTAGGTCTCGGATAACCCCTTTAACTTTAGCAAATAGCATTTAGACAAAGTGAGATAACCCCTCTTATTGAATAAGTATTATTTTTTAATCTGTGTTTTTTTTTTTTTTGTGCTTACACTTTTAAAGGGGTTTTCTGGGACTTTGATACTGATGGCCTCCTATTCTCAGGATAGGTCATCAGTGTGAGATTTATTGGGGCTCCAATGCCTTGCAACCCCACGATCAGCAGTTTCCAGCATCTGCCATTGCCAAAAACTATACAGTGGCTGGAAGTAAAAATCTACTATGTGTACTTTCTGCAGCCGAAGTACTGTAGATCAGCTCCCACTCAGCTGAATGAGAGCTAAACTGCAGTAATATGGCATGGCTGCTACACAGTGGATGGAACCTTCTGCTTCCAGCTCCCTCCCATCTCCGATGGCTGCCCAAAACAGCTGTTTCAGACCTCCACCAATCTGATATTGATGACCTATTCAGGAGATAGGCCATCAATATCAAAATCCAAGAAAACATCTTTAAAGGGTTATTCTCATTTTAGACAATGGGGGCATATCGCTAGGATATGCCCCCATTGTCTTATAGGTGTGGGTCCCACCGCTGGGACCCGCACCTATATCCAGAACGGAGCCCCCGAAGTGAATGAGGGCGCACTGCGCATGCGCAGCCGCCCTCCATTCATTTCTATGGGGTCGCCGATAATAGCCGAGCGCTGGCTCGGCTACTTCTGTCGGCTCCATAGAAATGAATGGGAGCGGTGGCCGCGCTCCCGTTCAGTTCTATGAGCGCAGCGGGGAGCTGCACCTGGTGGTGGCCGGACCCCCGCTCCGTTCTGGATATAGGTGCAGGTCCCAGCGGTTGGACCCGCACCTATAAGACAATGGGGGCATATCCTAGCGATATGCCCCCATTGTCTAAGATGAGAATACCCCTTTAAGGTGGTGATAAGCCTCTGACTATAGATTTCTTGGGTGATTTCACATACATTATGTTTGCTCAAGTCCTTTTTTGGAATAAACTAATAGAATTGAGTGCACAACTTTGAGAATAGTTTTCGGTTTAAAATAATTCTGCATAGTTCTTTTTTGTTTGACCACCAACTAGGACATTATTGTTTTAGAGTTCATTTGGATGACTTGTTCTTACGCACAGTAAGGTTCATACAAGAAGCAAGTGAATAAGATCACAATGTATAAAACAGGAGGGAATTGTACTCAAGCTCCTAAGATGTATTGTTAATGCAAAGCATGTTAATGTCAATGACCACCTTTATTTTCAGTAATTGCAAGATTTCACCACAGGCGTCTCCATATGAAGCAACTTCATGGAGATGCCTGTGGTCTTATCGATTAAATTATTACATAGAAAGTCAACAAATGGTCTTAATAACAATCTTACATGTAGAACGCATTTGGATGTATAATGTAGAACGTCAGCAATGTTTCAATCTACTTCTTCTTTCTTGCAGCTTACATGGAAGATCTTGCAAGGTGCGTTGAGCAAAGCAGAAGACTAATCATAGTGCTAACCCCAGATTATGTCATCAGAAGGGGGTGGAGTATTTTTGTGCTGGACAGCAGGCTCCACAATATGCTGACCAGTGGGGAAATCAAAGTCATATTAATAGAATGCACCAATTTGAGAGCGAAGGTCAATTATCAAGAAGTAGAATCCTTAAAACACGCCATCAAACACCAGTCGTTAATCAAGTGGGATGGTCCAAAGAGCAGCAAACTAAATTCAAAGTTTTGGAAACGCCTGGTCTATGAAATGCCCACAAAAAAGAAAGAAGTGCTGTCCAGGCAGCACGTCATGGACAGTGGAGAGCAGAGTCTTTTTGGAGACCTACAAACTGTACCCTCCATTGCAGTAACAGGAACATCTGGCACGTTGCCTCCATCAGAAGACATATCGGGCTACCGTCATGCAGAAGCAATGCAAATGAGACATTTCTGCAGAGCTTATGAATATGAGAAACCAGCCTCAGTTATGCCAGTAACATCTCTAGGCAATCACCATACATATTGCAATATCCCATTAACCCTTCTCAATGGACAATTGAGCCACAAAAGTGCAGCCAAGAACCCACAAGAGTTTCACGGAAATAGTACGTTGATACCAATATCGTCGAGGGAGCTTAGCATTACCAGTGATATTTGGTAGTATGTAGGGCACAGACTACTCGTCTCTGCCATCTTAGGTTTTGATGAACCTTAAACTCATGCCACAGGGGTGCCAAATGAAGCTTTCAAGCAATGGCACAATTACTAGTTTTCTACTGGAGCATTTTGTTTACAAGACCAGGATATTGATATTAAGGATCCTGCCTTTTTTAGTTCCAACATAGTTAAAAAACAAACACAAAATACGGTGTAAATGTTTTACCGCAATGTCAGGAGAATATATATATAAAAAAGAAAAGAAACAAAAAAAATATTTTAGTTTAGATGTTGCAATCGAATGGACATACGTTCAGTCTGGTCAGAAGCAAAGGATTATTTCTATATATTTCGAGAGTCATTTCAATACAATAAAATTGTTAACTATAGTAATTTTATTTTAGATTTATGATTATGCAAATGTCATAGCACATGCTGAAAATGTTTCTTTTTTTTGTAAAGGAAGGATTGTGCGATACGTGGAGGGTTTGTCCACCTCTTGTGAGATTGTCACACGACCACTAATAAAACTGCACAAAAGAGTTAACATGTCCATGAAACCTTTCGATGCTAGAGAGGTAAAGGCTGGGACGTCTCTAGCAGGGAGCGGGTTAATGTTGCACACGAGCCAGTTTGTGTACTGCAAGCACAACATATTTCTGATTCTTTACATCTGTAGTGAGCATGCTTCTGTTACTTTATTGCAACAATGTTAACCTCATATTAATTTAAACTATGTTCCATATTCACATGCTCTCTTTTTTTAAGATCCCTAATGAGTTACTGTATATTAGGGAAGAATCCCTTCCTACTATGAGATGTGTTGGAATATTTCACATATAGCGTCAGAGACATATCGATATACAGAAGAAAAGGTTAATAGATTTCTAGGGACAGTATATTGTTAATCCATGGTACAGTGAGTGCATAAGGTTAATTCTTAAAGAGGTTTTCCAGGAGAAGGAAAGGTCACCAATATCTGATTGGTGGGTGTACAACACCTGGCACCGCCACTGATCTGCTATTTGAAGATGCCACAGCACTCCAGGGAGTGTTGCTGCCTCCTCACAGCTTACGAAGCACAGCTACATTATAGTGGCTATATTTGGAACTGCAGCCCAGGCCCATCGACTAAAATGGGACTGAACTGCACTTAGGCCGCCATATGACTGATGAAAGCCTTTTAAGGGAGTAAAACATTTTCCCGTTTAAATAGAAAAAATAGCATTGTATGTACAGCAAAGCCGTGCTTTCAATACTGATAAGTCTGTTGATTTTGCCCACTTTAGCAAAATATGGTTTGAAGATCCTGACCGTTGATCAATTGATCCGGTTGAAAAATGTCTGGTCAACTGAAACCACATGTGTATGGCATGAAGACTTGAATTTTTTCTTTTTTTTAAATGGACTCCTTGTCCTGTATGGATATTATAAACTCTTCCATTTTTCTAGAAAAGTTTGATGCCTACTAAGGCTAGTTTCACACCTGTGGCTGCCTCTCAGACAGGCTGTCCCCACATAGAACAGCCTGCTGGATACTGCCGCCTTACCGCTGGACCCCATTGACAATAATGAGGTCCGGCAGAGATCCATCCGTTACCTGCCAAATTTGCTGAGAATTGTTCGGAACAGCCGGCCACAGATGTTAAAGTACCCTAATATAGCTTCCATTATAGCTCCTGTAGGGGCCTTAACAAAGCTTTTCCAGATTACTAGTTAGCCTTCCTAGTTACGCAGTAAGGCAACATTCACACGACCATTGTGTTTTGCTGATCTGATACTGGCCCATGTGCGTTCTGCAAATTGTGGACCGCACATGCCGCGGCTATCATACAAATGCCTATTCTTGTCCACAATTGCGGACAAGAATAGGACATGTTCTATTCTTTTTGAAGGGCCACGGTATGGAGCAACAGATGCGGACAGCACATCTTTTGCTGCCCCATAGAAATGAATGGGTCCGGATCTGATCTGCAAAATATGCGGCTTGGAGGCCATGAAAACAACGGTCGTGTGAATGTAGCCTAACACATTCCCCAGTCATGTACACAGCAGCTGAAATCAGGGACCTGTACATCTTCACTGTTCAAATTTAAATTGTAATATAATAATCTATCCCAATATGTTCTACAAGAAAATCATTAAATTGGTTGTCTGACTTCAGCAAATTAAATTTATCATAAAGAGAAAGTTAATACAAGGCACTTACTAATGTATTGTGATTGTCCATATTGCCTCCGTTGCTGGCTTAATTTATTTTTCCATTGCATTATACACTGCTAGTTTCCAGGGGTTTCCGACCACCCTGCAATCCATCAGTGGTGATCATACTTGAAAACTGTAGGAAAAGTGTACAAGCACAGACACCGCTGCTGGATTGCAGGGTGATCAGAAGCTGAATCAAGCCAGCAAAGGAGGCAATATGGATAAAAACAATACATTAGTAAGTGCCTTGTATTAACTTTCTCTACATCAGGGATGCCTAACATGCGTCTCTCCAGCTGTTGCAAAACTACAACCCCCAGCATGCCTGGACAGCCTATAGCTATCAACTTACAGCAGGGCGTGGTGGGAGTTGTAGTTTTACAACAGCTGGAGGGCCACATGTTGAGCATCCCTGAACTATAATGATAAATGCCATTTGCTAAACTGAGACAACTTATTTGAAGGGGTTGTCGGAGATAAAAAAAAAAATAAAATAAAAATCTGGCAGCAGAAGTAAATTTAATAAAATAACAAAAGGAGTCAATAAAGAGATGTTTTTTTTCAGTGGGAAATACTTTTTCGCATCTAAACAAAACAACAACAAAAAATTATACTCCCCATTTTTCTTTCAACCGCCTCCAGTGCCCTGGCTACAGCAATGACTTTCCATACACACCATGCACTGTTGCAGACAATCACTGGCCTGTGCTGTCATGTTCTGTATACTGCTGAGGCCAGTGATACGGTAAATTGGTGGGCACGGGATATACCACTGCAGCCAGGAAAATGACGTCAGTGCTGCAGGACCGGTTCATGTTGCTAGAAGCTCAAGGGGGGAAAAAAAGGGGGATGTATGATTTTATTTTTTATTTTGACATTTACCAGAGTTTTTATATATCTTGGAGAACCCCTTTTAAAGTTAAAAAGCCACATGTAGTACTTTAACTACATTCTTGTTTTAATTTGGATTCAGATTAGGTTATAAAGGATGGGCACTCACTTCAGCCTCTAATGCGCTCAACTTATAGCAATAAGTAAAAAAAAAAAACTTGAAAGGGCGGTCCAGGTTCTTTTTTGTGAACAAGCAGAAAGTTGTCCTGAACTAGAGTTGATTACAGATGGACTGTAGATGTCGGCCTTTGTATCTGATTTAATACATATCTAATTTTTTTCATTCAAAAACCAACCAAACGATGCTGTATAGCTGATGGGCCTATAATGACTCAATTTAGACCCCAAGTCTTTTATTGTACTATCCTTCAGTAGGCAAGAAGGTCTTGTGGCATGCTCCATTGGACAATATCTTGCATATCTATCCTCCATTAGAATCCTTTTTGTAAAGGGGTTCTCCAGAACGTTGATATTACTGGCCTAACCTTAATCTGATTCCTGGTACCTTCCCTATTAGCTGATTGAAGGGTGACGAGCCACAATAAAATGCACAAGGATATGCCTGCTAAATAATGAAGGGGATATGGAACTGATCTGCAATCAGCTGATCAGTGGAGGTGCTGGAAGTTGGACTGCCACCGGTCTAATATTTATGAACTATCCTAAGGATCAGCCATCAACAGCAAAGTTCTGGGAAACCCATTTTCATGGGGGTATATCACCTGTAATGTGTTGGCGTCAATTCCATATAACAGAAATGTAGGGACTCCACATACCAATGCCCAGGGGACAAAATATGGTGTGTACAAAACTTGTGAACCAAAACTAGGTGCGAGTCTAAACACAGAACAGGTGCAGATCTTCCCCTTATACCTTATCTCTGTGGAGGCTCCAATTCTCGTTTTGGCTCACAATCACTGATGGAAATCACTGACCGAACACGGACGTGTGAATTAGGTTTCATCCGCAGCAGCATCATGATCACAGCGCCTGTACAGCTCTCTAGTATGGAGCCATATGACCACTGTGTGCTATATATTGGCTAAGGCCCGTTTGACACTTGCATTGTGGCTTTTCCGTTTTGAGATCCAGCAGATTTATACATCCGTGCCATTTAATACATCCAGATGCATCTGGTTGTATTAATTCTAAACTGAATGAACCCAAATCATTGGAAGTCAATGGGTGCCAATCAGGTTTTTTTTTTTTTTTTTTTACTAACAATAAAACAGATCCGGCACCATTGACTTACATTGATTTTCATGCCGGATCTGATTTGTTGCATTTTGCAGACCAGACACAAGACTATAGCTTGTGCGTTCCCACCCCCCAGGTTTGGTATCTGTAAAGTCTGAATGATGTGTTTGCCATTCATAGAAGTAACCTCATATTGGAAGGTTGGCAGAAAAGATCACAGAGATCCTGCAGAACATGTCAATGTACAAAGTATTTTATAGTGTCTGCTAAGAGCACAGATAGGTGGCCACCACCACTTTGTAAATCCAGTTGGAATTACTATATCAAAACCAGGGACTGACTTCAGTTTCTCTCTCAAATACATAGCTGTAGCTACAGGGTTTTCTACCTAAAGTTTTAAGTTTTCTGGACAATTTATCCAAAAATCACAGCCAACATATTTGGAAGACTGCAATAAACTATAAAGATTATAAGTAATACATGTCTATAGGTCAAATACTAACACTGAACACAGGACCAGCATTTACTGTGAGCTCTAAAATGCTAAGAATTATAATTAAAGTGACCTGCTAAAGCCTAAAAAAAAAAAAAAAAAAAAAAAATCAAGGACACATCTAATTTTTTTTCATGGAAAAAATGTCCCGTATTTTTATAGACTGTCCAAAAATTTCTGGACGGTTGGCAACCCTGCTATTTTATCCGCTCCATTTTGACAGGATTCCTGTAGAGGGTGCGGTGATTCGTAATGAGATATTACCTGCTGCCCAAGAAAAGCAATGTTTAAGGAGGAAAAGAAAAGATGGATAAGAAGACGCACCTTGAATTTTCAGCAGCCTGCAAATCAATATTGCATCTGCTAAATTCTTTTTTTTTTTTTTGTTTAAAGGATCATACTGACAAATGCACCTTCCTAGATTTAGGTAGGCATTCACCATACCATGGTCAGGGCAAATAGCTTGAATGCACCTGTACAAAACATGGATATGTTGAATTCATTATGTTCTTTAGACACTTGACTGCTGCAAAGCTGCTTTCCCGAACCTCTCCAGTGACTGCGTTCATATGTCGGTCTAGCTTTTAGCTGAACAGCTGTGCCATTAGACTGGTTGCTAGGAATACACTGCCTAATAACTACAATCTTTATATGATATTGTCACTCAATGAATCCTCACCAACCAGTCCCAGTTCACTAAGACATTTGGCTCCAGGCCTTCAGGTAAAGCTAAACAGAGATATCACCTTCTGAAATGGGCCTTGACTGTCCAAATAGGACTGCATGGCTCCAATTAATGTGGCTGTAATACAGATGCTTAAAGGCAATTATATCACTTAAAGGGGTTCTCCGGGAATTTAGAAAATGAAAATACTTAAATATTACTTTATGCTAAATATATTCCCAAATACCTTTCATTATTTATAATGGCTCATTTTGTCTGGGGAGCAATCATCAGGGTAAACAAAATGGCTGTCAAAACCTAGAACACACAAAACCTGTTCTAATCACACAGCAGGACAAGTTACTTTACAACACTGAGGTAAAGAGCTGCCTCATCCTCCTCTCTGCTCTACATGTCAGGGATTATGATTCTGAATACACCAGATAAGAACTTTAGCCGAATCTCTGGGGAACTTAGACATGGACATACAAGTGCTGCTGCTCATTAGCCACACCCCACAATCCTCTCATGTCTCCTCATCATCTCCATTTCCCCAGAGATTCACCTGTATTCAGGATCATAATCCCTGACATGTAGAGCAGAGAGGAGGATGAGGCAGCTCTTTACCTCAGTGTTGTGAAGTAACTTGTCCTCCTGTGTGATTAGGACAGGTTTTTTGTGTACTAATCGGATGGTGGCCATTTTGTTTCCCCTGATGATTGCTCCCCAGAAAAAATGAGCCATTATAAATAATGAAAGGTATTTGGGAATATATTTAGTATAAAGTAATATCTAAGTATTTTCATTTTCTTAATTCCTGGAGAACCTCTTTAGGGGTTTTATCTGAAAGGGAATCTGTCAGCTCCAAAACACCCCCCAAACTAGATTAAGTGATGTACGGTATAAGCGGCGCCGAGTCAGATTTTGTTACTTTTATCTTCATATTCACTTGCATTCCCATGCTGTGCTCCCGCAAACCAACAGATATATGCACTGAGAGGACTCCCATGCTCCTGCACATAATTGAGAGGACTCAAAACCACAGCACAGCGTCAGAATGCAAGTGAATATGAAGATAAAAATTACATAACCAGACTCATCATCACTTACACAGCTCCCAAGTGCCTGGCTTTGCTGCTGCAAGTGCTCAAAGCAAACTAGACTGAAGAGGGGAGGGCTGCTTTAGCTGCTCATATCTTGGGATTGGTAGCAGATAGAAAAATGTCTCTGACCTTCTTCGAAAGCTGGTGACTCAGGAGAGAAAGATGTTTTTACGTTCACTTTCAGCTGGGCACTTGGGAGCTGTTTTCCTGCAGAATAAAAGTGCTTTTCCTGGACATGGAATATAGACACACAGTGCACACAGGTATGTCTGGGATGTTTCTGCAATCTTCTGTGGGCACTGCTGTTAGTTATATAGGTGAAAAACAGGTGAAAGACTCCCTTGAATGTGTACAAGCACCTTTAGGTTGGGTTTACATGTAGCTGCTGTGGGCCATAAGAGCTCTGTACAGTAGAGCAAAACCATTGCAGGTTGCTGTGTTTTTTTTTGGCAAGCACAGGTGGCACACAACATGTGCCTCAGCTGAAATTGTTGAGAAACTGTGCAGCAAACCACCACTGTCCCACCAACCATTACATGAAAACCCAACATAAGATGGGTTCAGAAGACCCGTAGATGTACAATTTAACAGTCTAAAATAGCTTGAAGTTTTCTCCACCATGACTTTATATAACTGCAGATCAGAGCAATATTTTATGGACCCCTAGGAGCTGCAGCTGTCGCTCAATTAAAGTTGAAAAGTTGTGCTACAAAAAGTCACTGTGGAACCCATGCAGTAGGTCTCATGCACAGAAGAATAGTGGGCATAGCGCCTGTACAAATACTTGTGAACTTTCCTGAAGCGTACAGGAGGATTTTGAAAAAGGCAAGAACTCTTGAAATTTCTGGCTAATCTGGGCAATGCATAGAGGAATGCTTTCTCCCTGATGGGGATGCTACTTCATCAGCACCCAAACAGTGCACAGGAAAGGTGGTACTGTGGTGCAGAAAAGGTGGCATGGCAAGGGGTAGCACCTGGCCGACAACTTCTAAAAGTAGGCAAGTATGCCTGTATCGCCTCCATCAAATTATGTATGTATGGAGCTATTCTTCTGTAAAAATCAATGTCCCCAGGGCAAAAAAAGCGTTGGCATGAGGGCAGGTCCACATAAGTGTATTACAGATGCATTGTCCGTCTGTATTTCAAACAAGTCTCTAAGCATGGCCACAAGTGGACAGACCCTAATGTAGTGTGGGTCATTTTAACTCTCGTTAATAACACATCCAAAATATTAATGTATAATGCACTTGTGTGGACCTAGCCTTAATCTGATTCCAGAGATGCAACAGAGAGCCCATGTGCTTAAGAGGGATTATGGTTCCGTACAAAAATGTAGCCATAATATGACCCACGTACATAATGTCTTAATCAGGTTGTTAATGAAAAGAAATGTAGGTGGAGAACCTGTTTAAATAAAATGACATAAAATCCTGCACCCTAATATCAACCATAGTCCATGCACTTTCCTGGTATCAGAAAACAGTTGCACTTTGCATTATGTTTTACAGCACCCTTACTGCTTTCCCATTTTCTATTTCTGTATTAAAAGTGTGTTCCTATCATCATTGTTGTAAGATCACACAAGAATATACAAAATGCCAGCAATAGGAAGGAACCTAGAGCAATACTCAAACATCACGAGCTAAAGACTTCAAGTGTGTTCACTTGATAGTATTATAATTGCAATGATAATCATCTATGACTAGCTGCAGAGAACTTCTCTCTGTCCCTCTGAAGTTCAGGTTAAAGTTTCTAGTACTTTGTGGAAGTGGGAATATGTGTGTATACAGTAGGTGATATACAGATTATTCAGTGTAAACTTGTACTTTTTATTATTTGCTGTCACACTTGATGCCTGAACTAAAACAATAAGTGACCCAAAAAGTTGGTTTGCTAATAAAGGTGTTATCTTAAAGGAATCATTTTCAGGTTTTCACTTGACAAAAGATTTGTAATGTATATCTTCTATGTGGATTGAGTGCTTTTGGTTTCATGCTTACACCTTCCCCTCCCCCCACCCCCCAAAAAAAGTAAATTATCTGGTTTTGATTATAGTAGAAAAAATATTGTATAATCTTAATGTAGAACTCTACAGTCAATTGCAACACACCACATTTACCGAAAGTTCTATATAAAGCTTTATTGAAATTATTTTTGAAATATCATATTTCTGAGCAGAGTCAGTATTTCTGTGCCTGCCAAAGTTCTCCACACCCGGCACTGCTGGATGCTATCAGAATAGAGACCTGGCCGAGAATGAGTCGGACAGAAACCTCTCCATGGGTTCTGCCAACCAGAAGGCTGTACTGCATATACAAAACTAGCCTAAAGAGGGTACTAGTTCTCCTTCTGGAGAGCACCTAGTAAGTATAAGGGTATTTTTTAGTCAATGAAATTCTCCTTAGGAAAACAAGGTATGCAAATTACCCCATTTATCTAATATATAAAGCTCAATGTATGTATGTGTGTGTGTATGTCCACTAAAGGAATCCACAACGTCGCAGCTACAATCACAAAATTTGGCACATAGGTACATTAGGTGTCCGGGAAGGTTTTAGAATGGGTCTCAGCTCTCCAGGACGTACCGTTCCTGAGATATTCCCAAAAAATACATTAGCCAATAGAAGCCTGGTCACACGACCCTTATCAGCCAATAGAAGCTCAAAGGCAGTTAGTCTCCACACACACCAGGTTTACATAACAACCTAGCCAGTTCACTGCTGTAGGTCTGCTTTAAAGGGGCAGAGCGCTGTGGAGGACACTGTTAAAGGGGTATTCCGGTTACCATAAATATAACTTATGCTTTAGACTAACTCATCATCAATCATTACCGTCATATAATGTAAATTTTACATATTTACCGTAAAGTAGTAATAAAAGATGTTTTCTCCCACTGCTACCCACTGTGTTTTCTCCTAAATTACTATGGAATCAACCTGTAATTCAGGCCACCCTCAAAAGAAGGACTTAAAAGCCCCACCCCCAGGTCCCACTGTCACACCCCCGACTCAGTCAGGCCACGCCCCTCCCACGCCGCATCTGACCGGGATTGAAAAAATGAAGGTAAAAATCAACTTCTGTCAGCTGCAGGGGAGGGAGGTTGACTTTTTCCCTGCAGCTCATGCTCAGACTGCACAGTGCTGCTGTCTGAGAGTGAGCTGTTCAAAAGGACATCCTTGTGTCCATCCAGGCCCTGCACATGACAGAGGACAGGGAGTCTGAAAGCCAGACTGTCCAGCCTCCCCCCAACGTGAAGCCGTGCCACCGGTCCCCATGAAGCCACACCCCTAAACACGAGGCCACGCCACTGGTTCCATGAAGACATGGAGGAGAAGCTGTCTGAGCATGAGCTACTGAAAGGGTGGACATCCCTGTGTCTGTCCAGGCCCTGCGCCGGACGACAGGGAGTCTGAAAGCCAGACTGTCCAGCCTAATACCGGACCTTTGGCCACCCTAGAGGCAGGCTGATGTTAGGGTGGCCAGATGTCTGGCTTTAGGCTGGACAGTCCAGTTTTCTGGCTCCCTGTCCTCCGTCCGGCGCAGTGCCTGGACGGACGTAGGGATGTCCACCCTTTCAGTAGCTCACGCTCAGACAGCTTCTCTCCGTGTCTTCACAGATCCAACTTTTATTATACAAGGGCGGTGCTAATAAGGGACACAGTGATATAGTCAATAAAGCCCAAATGATTACTATGCAATGTAATACTTTTATAATGCATATAGAGACTTACTACCATGGGAAAAAATTTTAGTTTTAGTTTGGGTAGCAGACTTTCGACATATGTCCCTAGCAATATCTGGTAAAAATCTGATATAAAATATGACAATAGTATATTCACCTGTATTACAATAAAAGTCATCTAGAATATGGTTTACATCCACATCATATACCTATTGTGCAGTAAGTGATAAGTACAGTTTATATACTATACTTCTGAGCATGTGGTGTAGATACCCAACATCATAAACAGAAATGGTGGACCGCACAGACAAAAAGTAATGGCTAGGTACCAGTGGCTGAGGAAAAGATCCAGTATCAGTATAAGCTAACTTGAAGAAAATCCACAGCACTCCAAAAAGTAAAATAGAATCGGTGTTTATTCACCCAAACACGATGTTTTGGTCCGCACAATGGGACCTTTCTGCTTGGTCACTGCTTGAGAAAGGTCTCATTGTGCGGACCGAAACGTTGCTTTGGGTGAATAAACACCGATTCTATTTTACTTTTTGGAGTGCCATGGATTTTCTTCAAGTTACCCAACATCATACACATCTGCTTATTCCAAAAACAGGACCATTACTATTAAGTTGATCTCATCTTTGTGATTCCCACTCCTTATCTTCATGGGGATTCACATCTATTCAGTCACAACAGCATACGTAAGATTGGACACTAAGCCAACAGTTGTACCAGAATACCAACCAAGGTGTTCAGTAGGGTGGATGGCTATGTGAAAATCCACCAAGTTCTCCAACACAAAACTAGGCAAACCATGTTGTACACAGGAATATTATGCTGAAGAAAAGGCCTTCCCCAATCCAATGACAACGTTTCAAGAAGTTCTAGTTCTATAGTGTGTTAATGTCCAATATCATTCTCTTCAGTAGAGCTTCACATGGGGATCAGCCTCACAGTATTTCATCCCTCCACCAGACTACTGTCAGCACTGAAAATCCCCACATCTGTCAGACTTTCAAAGAACAGCATGCGATTCATCAGAAATTGCTTGGAATTTCTCATTATGATCAGGCTTTTGTACACCTAATTTGTAAGATACAGTCATTTGTAAGGCTGAAAAAACATCCATCCAGTTCAGCCTATAATCCTTCAATGTTGATCAAGAGAAAGGCAAAAAACTCCATAACCTAGAAGCCAATTGTCCTCATCTTAGTGAAAATAAAAATTCATTCCTGTATCCGCTGAGTATAAATCTCTGGAATAAGAACCAAGAATCTGTTTTTCACTAAGCATTGCTAGAAATGCTGAAAAGAAGTGATTTTTTTTTCTTACTGATGTGACAAACCCTTTGCCATACAGACGGAAAAAAAATGGATACACGGAACACAGTTGGAGAGAATCCTTATTCCACACAGAAGGAAAATAATTTTTTCGCAGACCAAGTTGTACAACACTCGTTTGCATAAGTCTAAGTTCATGTGTGTGACTGAGGTTCCAGTAGCAATAGTTTTTATCTGTCCAAAATACAGTACTCATGATGGAAAGTGGCTGGATCCCATTATAGTTTATGGGGTCTGGCGGTGAACGGCAGTATCTGGCAATGCCGATCTGGTCAACTCCGTCAGGCTGTTAATGGTGATGTGAACATAGCTTTAGAGGATCTTAGTAGGCCTAATAGAAGATATTACTGGCATATCTCTTTCAGATTCCCTTAGAAACATACATAATGAACCAAAATCAAGGGGAAAAAATAATTGCCCCTACATAGGAATGCAGTAATTGCTGAACTCTTAATCTTTCTGCCAGTTTTTATTGATCTTTACAATCACTACATAATATATGTTGCTTACCTAAGCTTCGGATACCTACAAGCCGAACATTTTAGTTTTCTTATACACAAGAAATGTACCGTAATTCCTAAATATTAAATTTGACCATGTCCTCAAAGAGCCAAAGGTCTTCATTCTTATACATGAATGTCCAACTTACACCCCGAGAACTGCTCATTTGTAATATTTCATAGTTACATGATAATAAAGCTCACATCTGCCAACCACATGTGCCTCTGTTTTATTATGACAGCAGACTCATTCAATGACCTTTAATAAATTCCCGGATGGTTTATGACTACATACGCGTACTTCTAAATAATACCAGGTCAAAATGCTGGTAGATATCATAAGGTCTGTAACATGACCGCATTAGCCATGAAACATGCAGAAATACAGTAAATCTTGTAGATAAAGTAACAACACAGAGCATGAAGAAACAAGGTGATTGACAATAAGGACTCCAGTTATGAAACCTAGTGCAGCATAAAAGTGGAGTTGTTGCCCTTTGAAACCCACACAATATAGCCAAAGGCACATTGACACCTGATCATCACTTCTAAATGAGCTTTTGCCCACTTTGACAGCTACAACAGCTTCCACTTTTCTGAGAAAGCTTTCCACAAGACTTGCGAGTGGGTCTATGAGAATTTGTGCCCAAATTCATTCAGAGGAGATTTATAGAAGTCAGAAACCCGAGTCTACAGAAAATCTACTTCTAAACAAAATAGACGAGAAGGCAAATCATAATGAGGTCGTTATTATGGGGGACTTCAACTACCCAGATATAGACTGGGAAACTGAAACCTGTACATCTCATATAGGAAACAGGTTCTTGGCAATAACCAAAGACTGGTTCAGGACCCGACTAGAGGGACTGCCACACTGGACTTAGTGACCATAAAGTAGTAACCTTCCAATTGTCATTGAAAAGAGTGTTTCTTCTGGGAGGAACAAAAATGCAAAAGTCAAAATAGCCAACTCAGAGAGGCCATAGGCTTAACTAACTAGGACAAAGTCCTCAAAAATAAAAATACAGCCACAAAATGAGATATTTTTAAAAGCATCCTAAAATCTAATTGCGAGAGATATATACCTTAAGGGACAAAAAGGTTAAGGAACAAGAAAAAAACAATATGGATAAATAGAAATGTAAAGAAAGCAATAAATGGCAAAAAGAAAGCATTTAAATCACTAAAACAGGAGGGTAGTAAGGAAGC
Source organism: Rhinella marina (assembly GCA_900303285.1). Classification (NCBI taxonomy): domain Eukaryota; kingdom Metazoa; phylum Chordata; class Amphibia; order Anura; family Bufonidae; genus Rhinella; species Rhinella marina. The sequence continues at coordinate 6,505 of ONZH01000145.1, read as the reverse complement.
ATTTAAAAACTATAAGGAAAAAAAATAATATGTAAAAGACAAATAAAAGCAAAACTAACTCTAGAGATGAGCGAGCACTAAAATGCTCGGGTGCTCGTTATTCGAGTCGAACTTTTCCCGATGCTCGGGTGCTCGTTTCGAATAACGAACCCCATTGAAGTCAATGGGAGACTCGAGCATTTTTGCGGGGGACCAAGGCTCTGCCTAGGGAAGGCTGGGTGAAAACCTGGAAACCTCAGAAAATGATGGAAACACCACGGAAATGGACAGGAAACAGCAGGGGCAGCATGCATGGATGCCTCTGAGGCTGCCTAATCCCACCATTACCCCAAATTCTCAGGCAACAGCCTGGTGGTTACCCTCATGGCAGTTGTGCTCACCCAGACCAAGAAAGGCGAGGCACATGGCCATCACATGTTAGGGAAGCACCCAACTAGGTGCAACGAAGGTCCGTCACCGCCTGCAGGTGACACCACTACTCATGCTGGCACTGCAGCTAAAATCAAGTTTAGTATCTGTTCTTATCAGTTGCTGTGCCTGCTGGTGGTATAGTGGTGAGCATAGCTACTTCCCAAGCAGTTGATCTGGGTTCGATTCCCATCTATCGCAGGAGGCAATTCAGAATCAGTACAATATCTAATACGTCCCCCTACCCGGGAAAATTGTTTGGAGAGAGGGCATGTAGGTGGGGGGGGAAGGAGGTTTCGCTGGAAGAGCCAGAGGAGTGCCCCCTGGGCTAGCGTGTGTGGTGGTGACAACAGCCGGAATGCATTTGGAAATGCTCTAGCATCAGCCGGTGCAGTATCGATTCTTCTCAGTTTAATACCGTATACGTCCCCTATCTTGGGACCCTATATTTAATGGATTTTTCGAACACGGAAAAGGGAAAAAGAGCTTGCTCTGGCCAGGGGAGTGTTTGTCCCACTGCAGCTAAGGGGACGTGTTCATGCTCTGCCTATCACAGGTCAGGAGGCAGATAAAAGAAGAACAAAAACAAACATGAGTGCAACTTCTGATACGTCCCCTATCCGGCTAAATTGTTTGTAGAGTGGGCCTGTAGGTGGGGGGGCAGGCTGGGGCAAGGAGGTTTCGCTGGAAGAGCCAGAGGAGTGCCCCCTGGGCTAGCGTGTGTGGTGGTGACAACAGCCAGAATGGATTTTTGAAAACTGTTGCATCAACCGGTACAGTCGTAAATTATGAACTTGATCAAGTGTAGCATGTGTTCTCCGTATTCTTCTCAGTTTAATACCGTATATGGCAGCTATCCGGAAAAATAGTTTGGAGAGAGAGAAAGATAGAAAAAAGACGTCAATTGTTTGGAGAGAAGGCCTGTAGGTGGGGGCAGGCTGGGGGGAAGGAGGTTTCGCTGGAAGAGCCAGAGGAGTGCCCCCTGGGCTAGCGTGTGTGGTGGTGACAACAGCCAGAATGGATTTTTGAAAACTGTTGCATCAACCGGTACAGTCGTAAATTATGAACTTGATCAAGTGTAGCATGTGTTCTCTGTATTCTTTTCAGTTTAATACAGTATATGGCAGCTATCCGGAAAAATAGTTTGGAGAGAGAGAAAGATAGGAAAAAGACGTCAATTGTTTGGAGAGAGGGCCTATAGGTGAACCTCCAGAAAAATTGTTTGGAGAGAGGGCCTATAGGTGGACCTCTGGAAAAATTGTTTGAATAGAGGGCCTGTAGGGCGCCCTCCTGAAAAATTGTTTGAAGAGAGGGCCTGTAGGTGGACCTCTGGAAAAATTGTTTGAATAGAGGGCCTGTAGGGGGCCCTCCTGAAAAATTGTTTGAAGAGAGGGCCTGTAGGGGGCCCTCCTGAAAAATTGTTTGAAGAGAGGGCCTGTAGGTGGACCTCTTGAAAAATTGTTTGAATAGAGGGCCTGTAGGGGGCCCTCCTGAAAAATTGTGCTAAAAGAGTGCCAGTTGGACCTCTAAAAAATGGCGTTTTTTGGGTCAGTGTTAGGCAAAGACGATATGGAGGAGGAGGAGGAGTAGAGAAGAGGAGTAGAGAAGAGGAATCAGATACATAAGTTATTTAAATCTTTAGCTGCTTTCCCCCTGGAGGAGATTTGAATTCCGGTGAAATCCAGGCTTTGTTCATTTTAATAAGCGTCAGCCTGTCAGCGCTGTCAGTTGACAGGCGTGTACGCTTGACGGTGATGACGCCACCAGCTGCACTGAATACCCGCTCTGACAGCACGCTAGCGGCAGGGCAGGCCAGCACCTCCAAGGCGTACAGCGCCAGTTCAGGCCACGTGTCCAGCTTTGAAACCCAGTAGTTGTATGGAGCAGAGTGATCGCTACGGACGTTGGTATGGTCAGCTAGGTACTCCCTCACCATCTTTCTGTACAGCTCCCCCCTACTCTGCCTAGACTGGGGACAGGTGACAGTGTCTTGCTGGGGTGACATAAAACTGGCAAAGGCCTTGGAGAGCGTTCCCCTGCCAGTGCTGGACAAGCTGCCTGCTCGCCTCCTCTCCCCCGCTACTTGGCCCACAGAACCATGCCCTCTGCCGCTAGCGGCGTCAGATGGGAAGAATTGTTTCAGCTTGTGCACCAGGGCCTGTTGATACCTATTCACTCTCATACTCCTTTCCTCTGCAGGGATGAGAGTGGAAAGGTTCTGCTTGTACCGTGGGTCCAGGAGAGTGAACACCCAGTAATCGGTGTTGGAAAAAATTCTTCTAACGCGAGGGTCACGGGATAGGCAGCCTAACATGAAGTCTGCCATGTGCGCCAGAGTCCCAACACGCAAGAATTCCCTCTCCTCACTGACCTGACTCTCCATTTCCTCCTCCTCCTCCTCTCCAAGTCCTCCTCTTCAGCCCATACACGCTCAAGAGTTAAGGACTGAGCACTGGTACCCTCTACTGTCTCGCCGACATTCTCCTCCTCATCCTCATCCCCCTCCTCCGATAGGCGCTGAGAAACAGACCGGAGGGTGCTCTGGCTATCAAGCGACGTATCTTCCTCCACCGTCTCTTGTGACAAGCGCAAAGCATCCGACTTGATGCTGAGCAGTGAGTTTTTCAACAGGCAAAGCAGCGGGATGGTGAGGCTGATAATGGCGGCATCGCCGCTGACCATCTGTGTTGACTCCTCAAAGTTGCTCAACACCTGGCAGATATCAGACATCCACGTCCACTCCTCATTGTAGACTTGAGGAATCTGAGAGACCTGACTACCAGTTCTGGTGGAAGATGACATCTGGCAGTCTACAATAGCTCTGCGCTGCTGGTAAACTCTGGATAACATGTTTAATGTGGAATTCCATCTCGTGGGCACGTCGCACAACAGTCGGTAAGCGGGCAGTTGTAGGCGGCGCTGTGCTGCCCTGAGAGTGGCAGCATCTGTGGTCGACTTGCGGAAATGCGCACAGATGCGGCGCACCTTGGTGAGCAAATCAGACAGATTGGGGTATGTCTTGAGGAACCGCTGAACTATTAGATTGAACACCTGGGCCAGGCATGGCACATGTGTCAGTCTGCCGAGTTGCAGAGCCGCCACCAGGTTACGCCGTTGTCACACACAACCATGCCTGGCTTGAGGTTCAGCGGTGCCAGCCACACATCGGTCTGCGCCGTGATGCCCTGTAACAGCTCTTGGGCGGTGTGCCTTTTGTCACCTAAGCTCAGCAGTTTGAGCACCGCCTGCTGGCGCTTACCCACGGCACTGCTGCTGCGCCTAGAGCTACCGACTGAAGGCGCCGTGCCCACGGATGGTAATTCGGTGGAGGAGGAGGGGTCGGAGGAGGAGGAGGAGGCATAGTACGTCTGAGAGACCGTGACCGAGGTAGGCCCCGCAATCCTCGGTGTGGGCAGTACATGAGCGGCCCCAGGGTCATTCTCGGTCCCAGCCTCCACCAAGTTAACCCAATGTGCCGTCAGTGAGATATAGTGTCCCTGCCCGGCAGCACTTGTCCACGTGTCCGTGGTTAGGTGGACCTTCTCAGAAACAGCGTTGGTCAGGGCACGGATGATGTTCTCCGACACGTGCTGGTGTAGGGCTGGGACGGCACATCGGGAAAAATAGTGGCGGCTGGGGACGGAATACCGAGGGGCAGCCACCGCCATGAGATTGCGAAAGGCCTCGGTCTCTACCAGCCTATAGGGCAGCATCTCCAGGCTAAGCAATTTGGAGATGTGGACGTTGAGGGCTTGGGCATGTGGGTGGCTGGAACTGTATTTCCTCTTGCGCTCCAGCGTCTGCTGTAAAGACAGCTGAACGCTGCGCTGGGACACATTGGTGGACACTGTGGAGGATCGTTGAGGCGAAGGTGTGGTTTTCCGGCGGGAGGCGCTCGTGCCGGGGGTCCTGGGCAGGGGGTTGACTAGCAGAGGCAGCGAGTGACGCAGGGGGTTGACTAGCAGAGGCAGCGAGTGACACAGGGGAAGGAGCAGTGGTGTGACCCGCAGGAGGTGGTGAACGGCCTTGGTTCCATTGAGTGGGGTGTTTAGCACTCATATGCCTGCGCATGCTGGTGGTGGTTAGGCTAGTAGTAGTGGCACCCCTGCTGATCCTGGTGTGGCACAGGTTGCACACCACAGTCCGTCGGTCATCCTCACTTTCTTTAAAGAACCTCCAGACTTGCGAACATCTAGGCCTCGCCACGGGAGCTTCACTACGTGAAACAGTTGCTGCTGATGCAAAAGCTCTGGCCCTGCTTCTCCCTCTGGCCACACCACTGCCTCTTACAACCTGTTCTGGTGCAGCACTCGCCTCCGCCTCAGAAGCACTGTCTTCACTTGGCATATCAACCCAGCTTGGGTCAGTTCACCTAGTCATCCTCCGATTCCTCAGTCTGCTCCCCCCTCGGGAATTCCTCCCCTAACAACAACTTCACCACTGTCTGACAACCGTGTCTCCTCATCATCTGACACCTCTTTACAAACTTCTTCCACTAACTCAACATTGTCATCATCATCACCCACAGACTGCGACAGTTGGAAACTTGGGCATCGGGAACGAGGTCAGCAGCAACCTGAGAAGTGGTTTGTGACTCTGGGAAGGGTCCAGAAAACAGTTCCTGAGAGTATGCCGGATCACATTCCAAATTTTTCCTGGGAGGGGGCAGACTGGGGGGAAGGAGGTTGAGGTGGAGGAGCCAGAGGAGTGCTCCCTTGGGTAACGTGGGTGGATTGCGTGGAAGACTGACTGGTGGACAAATTACTTGAAGCATTGTCCGCAATCCACGAGATCAGCTGTTCGCACTGTTGTGGTTTCAACAGTCCTCTACCACGTGTCCCTGTAAGTTGAGACATGAAGCTAGGGAGTGTAACTCTGCGGCGTTCCACAGCTCCCTCATCAGCAGGTACTGTCTCACCCTGCCCAGGACCACGGCCTCTGCCCCCTGCAGTAATTGAATGCCCACGCCCTCGACCCTTAGCCCTGGGTTCAACATTGTTTGTATATAAGTGTATGATATAAAAAAAAAATTAAACGGGCCTGGTGTACTGAAACCCACAAACTTGTTCAGTCTGGTAGAATTAAGTGACGTACAGAAAGTGTCACCTGGACAGTATATACGGATGGGAGCGAATGTGCTGAACTGTGACACACAGAAAGGTTACACGCAGCTGAGTAAAATGGATTTGTATCACTGAGCTAAAACAACTGAAATAATATTTTTTTTTTTTATATTTTGTTTTTTTGGGAACGTGACGTGCAGGAAATATGGTAGAACTGACTGACACCCTCTTAACGGTGGCTATTTAGTCTGCGACCCAGACAAATGTCACACAGAGAATTTCTGGATCAAGCGGTAGATGATATTGGTAGCAAATGACTTGGTTGTATTGTGTGACGTACAGAAAGTGTCACCTGGACAGTATATACGGATGGGAGCGAATGTGCTAAACTGTGACACACAGAAAGGTTACACAAAGCTGAGTAAAATGGATTTGTATCACTGAGCTAAAACAACTGAAAAAATATTTTTTTTTATATTTGTTTTTTATATTTTTTTTACAATTTTGTTTTTTTGGGAACGTAACGTGCAGGAACTATGGTAGGACTGACTGACACCCTGTTAACGGTGGCTATTTAGTCTGCGACCCAGAGAAATGTCGCCACAGAGAGTTTTCTGGATCAAGCGGTAGAGGATATTGGTAGCAAAATGACTTGTTGTATTGTGTGACGTACAGAAAGTGTCACCTGGACAGTATATACGGATGGGAGCGAATATACTGAACTGTGACACACAGAAAGGTTACACAAGCTGAAGTAAAATGGATTTGCATCACTGAGCTAAAACAACTGAAAAAATATATTTTTTTAATATTTGTTTTTTATATTTTTTTTACCAATTTTGTTTTTTTGGGAACGTAACGTGCAGGAACTATGGTAGGAATGACTGACACCCTGTTAACGGTGGGCTATTTTAGTTCTCGACCCAGAGAAATGTACGCACTGAGAGTTTTCTGGTGCTAAGCGGTTAGAATCGGATTATGGGTTTAGCAAAATGACTTGTTGTATTGTGTGACCGTACAGAAAGTGTCACCTG
>ONZH01000144.1:0-53719 GCA_900303285.1 Rhinella marina | reverse complement strand
AATTTTTATGTGCTTCGCTTGCTCCTGCACTGTAACTCGGTCACTCTGTAGTCACAGCCATACAGGGCCACGATAAATTTTATGTGCTTCGCCTGCTCTCCTGCACTGTAACTCGGTCACTCTGTAGTCACAGCCATACAGGGCCACGATAAATTTTTATGTGCTTCGCCTGCCTCCCGCAGTGTAACTCGGTCACTCTGTAGTCACAGCCATACAGGGCCACGATAAAATTTTATGTGCTTCGCCTGCTCCTGCACTGTAACTCGGTCACTCTGTAGTCACAGCCATACAGGGCCACGATAAATTTTTATGTGCTTCGCCTGCCCTGCAGTGTAACTCGGTCACTCTGTTTAGTCACAGCCATACAGGGCCACAATAAATTTTTATGTGCTTCGCCTGCTCCCCGCAGTGTAACTCGGTCACTCTGTAGTCACAGCCATACAGGGCCACAATAAATTTTTATGTGCTTATCCTGCTCCTGCACTGTAACTCGTTCACTTTTTGTCAGAGCCATACAGGGCCACAGTAAATTTTTATGTGCTTCGCCTGCTCCCGCACTTTAACTCGGTCACTATGTAGTCACAGCCATAAAGGGTCACGATAAATTTTTATGTGCTTCGCCTGCTCCTGCACTGTAACTTGGTCACTCTGTAGTCACAGCCAAACAGGGCCTCGATAAATTTTTATGTGCTTCGCCTGCTCCCGCACTGTAACTTGGTCACTCTGTAGTCATAGCCATACAGGGTCACGATAAATGTTTATGTGCTTCGCCTGCTCCTGCACTGTAACTTGGTCACTCTGTATTCACAGCCATACAGGGCCACGATAAATTTTTATCTGCTTCGCCTGCTCCTGCAGTGTAAATCGATCACTCTGTAGTCACAGCCATACAGGGTCTCGATAAATTTTTCTGTGCTTCACCTGCTCCTGCACTGTAACTTGGTCACTCTGTTGTCATAGCCATACAGGGCCACGAAAAATTTTTATGTGCTTCGTCTGCTCCCGCACTTTAATTTGGTCACTCTGTAGTCACAGCCATACAGGGCCACAATAAATTTTTATGTGCTTTGCCTGCTCCTGCACTGTAACTCGGTCACTTTGTTGTCATAGCCATACAGGGCCACGATAAATTTTTATGTGCTTCGCCTGCTCCCGCACTTTAACTCGGTCACTCTGTAGTCACACCCAAACAGGGCCACAATAAATTTTTATGTGCTTCGCCTGCTCCTGCACTGTAACTCGGTCACTCTGTTGTTCACAGCCATACAGGGCCAGGATAAATTTTTATGTGCTTCGGCCTGCTCCCGCCACTGTAACTCGGTCACTCTGTAGTCACCAGCCATACAGGGCCTCGATAAATTTTTATGTGCTTCGCCTGCTCCTGCACTGTTAACTCGGTCACTCTGTAGTCACAGCCATAAAGGGCCAAGATAAATTTTTATGTGCTTCGCCTGCGCCTGCACTGTAACTCGGTCACTCTGTTTTCACAGCCATACAGGGCCACGATAAAGTTTTATGTGCTTCGCCTGCTCCCGTACTTTAATTCGGTCACTCTGTAGTCACAGCCATACAGGGCCACAATAAATTTTTATGTGCTTATCCTGCTCCTGCACTGTAACTCGTTCACTTTGTTGTCAGAGCCATACAGGGCCACAGTAAATTTTTATGTGCTTCGCCTGCTCCCGCACTTTAACTCGATCACTCTGTAGTCTCAGCCATTCAGGGCCTCAATAAATTTTGATGTGCTTCGCCTGCTCCTGCAGTGTAACTCGGTCACTCTGTAGTCACAACCATACATGGCCACGATAAATTTTTATGTGCTTCGCCTACTCCCGCACTGTAACTCGGTCACTCTATAGTCACAGCCATACAGAGCCTCGATAAATTTTTATGTGTTTCGCCTGCTCCTGCACTGTAACTCCGTCACTCTGTTGTCACAGCCATACAGGGCCACGATAAATTTTTATGTGCTTCGCCTGCTCCTGCACTGTAACTCGGTCACTCTTTAGTCACAGCCATACAGGGCCACGATAAATTGTTATGTGCTTCGCCTGCTCCTGCACTGTAACTCTGTCACTCTGTAGTCACAGCCATAAAGGGCCAAGATAAATTTTTATGTGCTTCACCTGCTCCCGTACTGTAACTCGGTCACTCTGTAGTTACAGCCATACAGGGTCACGCTAAATTTTTATGTGCTTCGCCTGCGCCTGCACTGTAACTCGGTCACTCTGTTTTCACAGCCATACAGGGCCACGATAAAGTTTTATGTGCTTCGCCTTCTCTCGCACTTTAATTCGGTCACTCTGTAGTCACAGCCATACATGGTTACGGTAAATTTGTATGTGCTTCACTTGCTCCTGCACTGTAACTCGGTCACTCTGTTGTGACAGCCATACAGGGCCACGATAAATTTTTATGTGCGTCGCCTGCTCCCGCACTGTAACTCGGTCACTCTGTAGTCACAGCCATACAGGGCCACAATAAATTTTTATGTGCTTCGCCTACTCCTGCACTGTAACTTGGTCACTCTGTAGTCACAGTTATACAGGGCCTCGATAAATTTTGATGTGCTTCGCCTGCTCCTGCAGTGTAACTCGGTCACTCTGTAGTCACAGCCATACAGGGCCTCGATAAATTTTTATGTGCTTCGCCTGCTCCTGCACTGTAACTCAGTCACTCTGTAGTCACAGCCATACAGTGCCTTGATAAATTTTTCTGTGCTTCAACTTCTCCTGCAGTGTAACTCGGTCACTCTGTAGTCACAGCCATACAGGGCCACGCAAAATTTTTATAGTCTGTGTGAGCACAATTGCCTTGAGGGTCACCACCAGGCTGTTGCCCGAGAATTTGGGGTAAAGATGGGATTAGGCAGCCTCAGAGGCATCCATGCATGCTGCCCCTGCTTTTTCCTGTCCATTTCCGTGGTGTTTCCATCATTTTCTGAGGTTTCCAGGTTTTCACCCAGCCTTCCCTAGGCAGAGCCTTGGTCTCCTGCAAAAAATGCTCGAGTCTCCCATTTACTTCAATGGGGTTCCTTATTTGAAACGAGCACCCAAGCATCGGGAAAAATTTGACTCGAATAACGAGCACTCGAGCATTTTAGTGCTCGCTCTTCTCTATTAGTGTTGATCGAGCACCAAAGTGCTCGGGTGCTCGGGTAGAACACTTAATGAGTTTGGAGTGCACTACAGAGCACCCGAGCACAATGGAAGTCAATGGGAGAACCAGAGCACTAAACCAGGCACCCCCTGCTCTAAAGAGGGGAGGTTGTCTGGTTCACACGAAAAGGTCAGAAAATTATGGAAACACCACTGAAATGGTTTGGGAACGGCATGGGGAGGATGTCTGGATGCATCTTGGACTCCTAAGTGGCTGCTGTTAACGATGTTATCTGAGTACACTGCATGTTACAGGTATTTAGGATATTCAAACGTTATACAGCAGACGTAGCTCAGGGAATATTGCTGTCACTAATGGCAGAAAAAAATACACTGGATTTCAGGTATTTAGGATACACAAACGTTATGCAGCACACGCAGTGCAGGTAATGTTGCCTTGATTACAGCCATACAGGGCCACGATAAATTTTTGTGTGCTTCGCCTGCTCCCGCACTGTAACTCGGTCACTCTGTAGTCACAGCCCTACAGGGCCTCGATAAATTTTTATGTGCTTCGCCTGCTCCTGCAGTGTAACTTGGTCACTCTGTAGTCACAGCCATACAGGGCCACGATAAATTTTTATGTGCTTCCCCTGCTCCCGCACTGTAACTCGGTCACTCTGTAGTCACAGCCATACAGGGCCTCGATAAATTTTTATGTGCTTCGCTTACTCCTGCACTGTAACTCGGTCACTCTGTTGTCACAGCCATACAGGGCCACGATAAATTTTTATGTGCTTCGCCTGCTCCCACACTGTAACTCGGTCACTGTAGTCACAGCCATACAGGGCCTCGATAAATTTTTAGGTGCTTCGACTGCTCCTGCAGTGTAACTCGGTCACTCTGTAGTCACAGCCATACAGGGCCACGCTAAATTTTTATGGTCTGGGTGAGCACAATTGCCTTGAGGGTCAACACTAGGCTGTTGCCCGAGAATTTGGGGTAAAGATGGGATTAGGCAGCCTTAGAGGCATCCATGCATGCTGCCCCTGCTGTTTCCTGTCCATTTCCGTGGTGTTTCCATCATTTTCTGAGGTTTCCAGGTTTTCACCCAGCCTTCCCTAGGCAGAGCCTTGGTCCCCTGCAAAAAATGCTCGAGTCTCTCATTGACTTCAATGGGGTTCGTTATTTGAAACGAGCACCCGAGCATCGGGAAAAATTTGACTCGAATAACGAGCACCCGAGCATTTTAGTGCTCGCTCATCTCTATTAATGTTGATCGAGCAGCAAAGTGCTCGGGTGCTCGGGTAGAACACTTGATGAGTTCCGAGTGCTCTACAGAGCACCCGAGCACAATGGAAGTCAATGGGAGAACCAGAGCACTAAACCAGGCACCCCCTGCTCTAAAGAGGGGAGGTTGTCTGGTTCACACGAAAAGGTCAGAAAATTATGGAAACACCACTGAAATGGTTTGGGAACGGCATGGGGAGGATGTCTGGATGCATCTTGGACTCCTAAGTGGCTGCTGTTAACGATGTTATCCGAGTACACTGGATGTTACAGGTATTTAGGATATTCAAACGTTATACAGCAGACGTAGCGCAGGGAATATTGCCGTCACTAATGGCAGAAAAAAATACACTGGATGTCAGGTATTTAGAATACACAAACGTTATGCAGCACACGCAGTGTAGGTAATGTTGCCTTGATTAGCGGAAGAAAAAAATACACTGGATGACAGGTAGTTAGGATAAACACACGTTATACAGCACATGCTGTGCAGGTAATGTCGCCTTGATTAGCGACAGAAAAAAAATACACCGGATGTCACAGGTATTTAGGATGCACAAACGTTATACAGCAGATGCTGCGCAGGTGGTGTTAAGGTCAGGCAATTTTGCACAATTTTTTCCCCAAAAATTATATATATTACAGCCAGATGAGACAATAGTCCTTAAAAGGACTTTCGGGTCTTTTGAACAGAAAGAACTAACCCTGCCTAACAAATTCCTATCCCTACACTATCTGTCCTTCTATGCAGCAGATCTCCCTGACTATGACTGAGCCAGTTCACATGTCACCAGGTACTATAGAGCACCTGATGACACGTTCCCGGCCAGCCAATCACAGTAATGCCAGTAGCCAACATGGCTACGGCATTACAGTTAATGCCAGTAGCTCCCCGCACGCTGATTGGCTGCGTAGCCACCACAATGTTCTGTGCATAGCCATGCTCGAGCGACTATAGTGTTCGGCCGAGCATGCTTGCCCAACACTAATAACTATTTATGCAATTCAATATGATACTATTTTTTTTTTATAGTGTTTTTCTATTTAGAAAGAAGATTGAAAATAAACAAATTTTCAAATCAATGCTCATATTTTTGTACTCGAAAAAATACCATAATTGCCAAAAGCTAGAAGGAAATGCAGTGAGAACTGAATGTATGGATAATATATACATTTTAAAAACAAATGCATACTTAAAGTGATCCTGTAAACATTTGCTTTCATATTTAGAGTGATAGTGCTAGAGGCAACTTCAGTATTCCAATATTTATTACCTTTTTATCTAGTTTTCTGAGTATCTGTGTTTAGTGTTTTTCATTGCATTTCCATGCCAAAGGCAAAATGTCACCAATTTCAACGTGAGGGACATATGTGGATGCCTGTTAGCATTAATAGAAATCAAAGAAATACCATTGCACTAAGGGAGTGTACTTTAAAGGTGAGGTGTTTCTAAGATTTATAAAGAAAAAAAGAGTATATCAAGAAACAACAGCAACTCACTAAAAATGTCAGCGATTTTTTCTGTATGTAGTAATCTTTCGTTTCATAGAGTTTTTGTTTACCAACCCAAACAAGGACCTTTTTTGTCATTGGAACAGATCTGTATGGGACAGGCAATGTGATATGTGGAGTACCACGAATATTTTATCTTCTGCATTGCAGATGCCACATATTAACCAATCCCAAATGCTCTAACAGTAGCTGTACTACCTGTGGAGGTAGCTGGGTCTGGGTGAGATTGACCATCAATCAGTAACAAAATATTTTGAAGTTCATTATCTACTGCTCATTGTATGATTATGAGTTTACCTATTGTTCACATGTTCTGATCTTGGGGAATAGTGAGTAGGAGATTGCATATTCTACAAACCGCAGATATGTCTGTATTTAATTGTTTTTATGCCTTTGCTATACTTGGAATTGACTTTTTAATCTTCAAATAAAAGTCAATTATTATTGCTATATACTTTTGGTGTGCACGCGATTTATTGCTTACTGTTTATTCATCTTTTTCTATACCTGTTTTAGGCGTACAAAATGATCTAAATGTAATCCAGCAAGGAAGCTGACTTACATTTAGACCGGCGCTGGATAACCTCTACATAACTTCAGTTGATCCACTGCCAGCCAGAGGCATACCTTTAATGAGGCGAGGTTAGGTGGTTGCCTTGGGCGGCACTATCCAGAGGAAAGTGAGGGAAAAAAGTATCATGACAGCACAGTACTCAATGAGATAGTGAAAGACTTGACTCACCATCAGGACCTGCCACGCACACAGGCACTGCTCTGATAACTCGAGCAGCATGTCCTGACAGACAGGTGCAGTCCTGTACTATATTCCCACTGGCACTGCTCTTACTCAGATCACAGCCAGCGCAGTACTGATATGTGTTCGCTCTGTTAAGTCACACAGTTATTCCAGATCAGTATGTGCTGCACGGCAGACTGCTCTATTGAGGAGCACAGCAGCACTCTGAGCTTGCTTTCCTCTTCTACTCCTTCTGTTGCTAGTGCCTGCTCTCCTTAGTTTTGGGATGATGCTGTACGCATCAGGTAAAATATGAGTGGGAGGGCTGGCACAGGCACTTGTGATCAGCAGCATGAGGAATCCTATGTCCATCCCATGCTCAGTCTCATGACCAAGAGGAGGGGGAGCTGCAGACAACAACAATGTAAAGTTATGTCTCGGCTGCCATCCTAATATATATATATGAACTTATCCTCCGCAGCAGAGGTGACTCTTGGTCTTCCTTTCCTGGGGCGGTCCTCATATGAGCCAGTTTCTTTGTAGCGCTTGATGGTTTTTGCAACTGCACTTGGGGACACTTTCAAAGTTTTCCCAATTTTTCGGACTGACTGACCTTCATTCAGTCCGAAAACTCGTTTTTCTTTACTTAAAGGGGTATTCTCATCTTAGACAATGGGGGCATATCGCTAGGATATGCCCCCATTGTCTTATAGGTGCGGGTCCCACCGCTGGGACCCGCACCTATATCCAGAACGGAGCGGGGAGCGCTGCGCCTGGAGGACCCCAGGTTTCTGGGGGTCCGGCCACCACCAGGCGCAGCTCCCCGCGCCGCTCATAGAAATGAATGGGAGCCGGGCCGTGCATGCGTGGTGCGCTCCCATTCATTTCTATGGAGCCGACGGAAGTAGCCGAGTCAGCGCTCGGCTATTTTCGGCGGCCCCATAGAAATGAATGGAGGGCGGCTGCGCATGCGCTGTGCGCCCTCATTCACTTCGGGGGCTCCGTTCTGGAAATAGGTGCGGGTCCCAGCGGTGGGACCCGCACCTATAAGACAATGGGGGCATATCCTAGCGATTTGACCCCAAGGCAATTTTCAGGGACACGGTAATGGTGACCCACTTAAAAATGCTGCCTGACAACCTGGCGGTTAACCCCTGATTGTCTGTCTTTCAATAAGATTGCTGTGTAAAGCATGGTGGTGAGCCTCAGTAATAGGATTGCAGTGTAAAGCATGGTGGTGAGCCTCAGTATGACTTTTTGGATGGAGATTGCATGTGGTCACTTACTCCCTGGAACCCCATAGTCACCCCTTCTCTGATGTGCTACCCCAGAACATTCTCTGCCCCAATTCGCAAGACCTTCTGCAGTCTCAGTGTGCTGACAGTGGGGATTTACCAGTGTTGTCTGAGGAGGTGGTGGACATTGGCGAGACACAGGTGTCGGGGGGGTGAGGTAGTTGTATGGGAAGCAAGTTACAGTGAGGACTCCTTGGGGGGACTTTCTCATGATGGGACAGATTCAACTTGGGTGGATCAGGCACAGGAACAGATCATTTTTTTTTTGTGTTTATTTAACTTTTATTTAGCGCAAATAACCACAGAGATATTTATTCGTTATCTTCGCTGCGCAGTCTGGCATTAGGGTTCGTCACTTTGATGGCGAGCTGTGCCGCTCTCTCCACAATGGTCTTTAGGTTCTTTGAGGAGACGTTGTGGGCGATTTCTGCACAGAAGGACTTGTTGCTCATCAACAGAACCTCGAGCTCCTTGACATTGTGGACCAGGAATTTGCGGAACCCTGTGGGCAGCATGTGTTTGGTCTTCTTGTTGCTACCGTATCCAATGTTGGGCAATATAGATACGCAGGTAATATTATTTTTCACACCTATCCCAAAAAAAAAATTTACGCAGTTTGCGCAAATAAAACTGGAACCTGGAACTGGAGAGAGGGCCTGTAGGTGGACCTCCGGAAAAAATTGTTTGGAGAGAAGGCCTGTAGGTGGACCTCCGGAAAAATTGTTTGGAGAGAGGGCCTGTAGGTGGACCTCCGGAAAAATTGTTTGGAGAGAGGGCCTGTAGGTGGAAATCCGGAAAAATTGTTTGAAGAGAGGGCCTGTAGGGGGCCCTCCTGAAAAATTGTGTTAAAAGAGTGCCAGTTGGACCTCTAAAAAATGGCGTTTTTTTAGTCAGCGTTAGGCAAAGACAACATGGAGGAGGAGGAGTAGGAGGAGTAGAGAAGAGGAATCGGATACATAAGTAATGTTAATCTTTAGCTGCTTTCCCCCGGATGAGATTTGAATTCCAGTGAAATCCAGGCTTTGTTCATTTTAATAAGCGTCAGCCTGTCAGCGCTGTCAGTTGACAGGCGTGTACGCTTATCGGTGATGACGCCACCAGCTGCACTGAATACCCGCTCTGACAGCACGCTAGCGGCAGGGCAGGCCAGCACCTCCAAGGCGTACAGCGCCAGTTCAGGCCACGTGTCCAGCTTTGAAACCCAGTAGTTGTATGGAGCAGAGTGATCGCTACGGACGTTGGTATGGTCAGCTAGGTACTCCCTCACCATCTTTCTGTACAGCTCCCCCCTACTCTGCCTAGACTGGGGACAGGTGACAGTGTCTTGCTGGGGTGACATAAAACTGGCAAAGGCCTTGGAGAGCGTTCCCCTGCCAGTGCTGGACAAGCTGCCTGCCCGGCTCCTCTCCCCCGCTACTTGGCCCACAGAACCATGCCCTCTGCCGCTAGCGGCGTCAGATGGGAAGAATTGTTTCAGCTTGTGCACCAGGGCCTGTTGATATCTATTCACTCTCATACTCCTTTCCTCTGCAGGGATGAGAGTGGAAAGGTTCTGCTTGTACCGTGGGTCCAGGAGAGTGAACACCCAGTAATCGGTGTTTGAAAAAATTCTTCTAACGCCAGGGTCACGGGATAGGCAGCCTAATATGAAGTCTGCCATGTGCGCCAGAGTCCCAACACGCAAGAATTCCCTCTCCTCACTGGCCTGACTCTCCATTTCCTCCTCCTCCAAGTCCTCCTCTTCAGCCCATACACGCTCAAGAGTTAAGGACTGAGCACTGGTACCCTCTACTGTCTCGCCGACATTCTCCTCCTCTTCCTCCTCATCCTCATCCCCCTCCTCCGATATGCGCTGAGAAACAGACCGGAGGGTGCTCTGGCTATTAAGTGACGTATCTTCCTCCACCGTCTCTTGTGACAAGCGCAAAGCATCCGACTTGATGCTGAGCAGTGATTTTTTCAACAGACAAAGCAGCGGGATGGTGAGGCTGATAATGGCGGCATCGCCGCTGACCATCTGTGTTGACTAGTCAAAGTTGCTCAACACCTGGCAGATATCAGACATCCACGTCCACTCCTCATTGTAGACTTGAGGAATCTGACTGACCTGACTACCAGTTCTGATGGAAGTTGACATCTGGCAGTCTACAATCGCTCTGCGCTGCTTGTAAACTCTGGATAACATGTTTAATGTGGAATTCCATCTCGTGGGCACGTCGCACAACAGTCGGTGAGCGGGCAGTTGTAGGCGGCGCTGCGCTGCCCTGAGAGTGGCAGCATCTGTGGTCGACTTGCGGAAATGCGCACAGATGCGGCGCACCTTGGTGAGCAAATCAGACAGATTGGAGTATGTCTTGAGGAACCGCTGAACTATGAGATTGAACATGTGGGCCAGGCATGGCACATGTGTCAGTCTGCCGAGTTGCAGAGCCGCCACCAGGTTACGCCCGTTGTCACACACAACCATGCCTGGCTTGAGGTTCAGCGGTGCCAGCCACACATCGGTCTGCGCCGTGATGCCCTGTAACAGCTCTTGGGCGGTGTGCCTTTTGTCACCTAAGCTCAGCAGTTTGAGCACCGCCTGCTGGCGCTTACCCACGGCACTGCTGCTGCGCCTAGAGCTACCGATTGAAGGCGCCATGCCCACGGATGGTAATTCAGTGGAGGAGGAGGAGGCATAGTACGTCTGAGAGACCGTGACCGAGGTAGGCCCCTCAATCCTCGGTGTGGGCAGTACATGAGCGGCCCCAGGGTCATTCTCGGTCCCAGCCTCCACCAAGTTAACCCAATGTGCCGTCAGTGAGATATAGTGTCCCTGCCCGGCAGCACTTGTCCACGTGTCCGTGGTTAGGTGGACCTTCTCAGAAACAGCGTTGGTCAGGGCACGGATGATGTTCTGTGACACATGCTGGTGTAGGGCTGGGACGGCACATCAGGAAAAATAGTGGCGGCTGGGGACCGAATACCGAGGGGCAGCCACCGCCATGAGATTGCGAAAGGCCTCGGTCTCTACCAGCCTATAGGGCAGCATCTCCAGGCTAAGCAATTTGGAGATGTGGACGTTGAGGGCTAGGGCATGTGGGTGGGTGGAACTGTATTTCCTCTTGTGCTCCAGCGTCTGCTGTAAAGACAGCTGAACGCTGCGCTGGGACACATTGGTGGACACTGTGGAGGATCGTGGAGGCGAAGGTGTGGTTTTCCGGCAGGAGGTGCTCGTGCCGGGGTCCTGGGCAGGGGGTTGACTAGCAGAGGCAGCGAGTGACGCAGGGGGTTGACTAGCAGAGGCAGCGAGTGACACAGGGGAAGGAGCAGTGGTGTGACCCGCAGGAGGTGGTGAACGGCCTTGGTTCCATTGAGTGGGGTGTTTAGCACTCATATGTCTGCGCATGCTGGTGGTGGTTAGGCTTGTAGTGGTGGCACCCCTGCTGATCCTGGTGTGGCACAGGTTGCACACCACAGTCCGTTGGTCATCCTCACTTTCTGTAAAGAACCTCCAGACTTGCGAACATCTAGGCCTCGCCACGGGAGCTTCACTACGTGAAACAGTTGCTGCTGATGCACCAGCTCTGGCCCTGCTTCTCCCTCTGGCCACACCACTGCCTCTTACAACCTGTTCTGGTGCAGCACTCACCTCCGCCTCAGAAGCACTGTCTTCACTCGGCATATCAACCCAGCTTGGGTCAGTCACCTCGTCATCCTCCGATTCCTCAGTCTGCTCCCCCCTCGGACTTCCTGCCCTGACAACAACTTTACCACTGTCTGACAACTGTGTCTCCTCATCGTCCGACACCTCTTTACAAACTTCTTCCACTAACTCAACATTGTCATCATCATCATCACCCACAGACTGCGACAGTTGGAAAACTTGGGCATCGGGAACGAGGTCAGCAGCAACCTGAGAAGTGGTTTGTGACTCTGGGAATGGTCCAGAAAACAGTTCCTGAGAGTATGCCGGATCACATTCCAAATTTTCCTGGGAGGGGGCAGACTGGGGGGAAGGAGGTTGAGGTGGAGGAGCCAGAGGAGTGCTCCCTTGGGTAACGTGGGTGGACTGCGTGGAAGACTGACTGGTGGAACAAATTACTTGAAGCATTGTCTGCAATCCATGATATCAGCTGTTCGCACTGTTGTGGTTTCAACAGTCCTCTACCACGTGTCCCTGTAAGTTGAGACATGAAGCTAGGGAGTGTAGCTCTGCGGTGTTCCCCTGCTCCCTCATCAGCAGGTGCTGTCTAACCCTGCCCAGGACCATGGCCTCTGTCCCCTGCAGTAATTGAATGCCCACACCCACACCCTCGTCCTCGACCCTTAGCCCTGGGGTTCAACATTTTCTGTATATAAGTGTATTATATAAAAATTTAAAAATAAATGGGCCTGGTGTACTGAAACCCACAAACTTGTTCAGTCTGGTTTAATTAAGTGACGTACAGAAAGTGTCACCTGGACAGAAAATACGGATTGGCGTGAGTGGACAGATGAACTGTGACACACAGAATGGTTCCACGCAGCTGTGTGAAATGTATTTGTATCACTGAGCTAAAACAACTAAAAAACTATTTTTTTTATATATTTTTTTTTATACATTTTTTTTGTAGTTTTGTTTTTTTTTGGAACGTGACGTGCAGAAACTATTGTAGAGCTAACTCACACCCTACTGACGGTGGCTATTTAGACTGTGACCCAGACAAATGTCGCACAGAGATTTTTGGGATCAAGCTATATACGTGACAGGCAGCAAAAGACTTGGTTGTATTAAGTGACGTACAGAAAGTGTCACCTGGACAGAAAATACGGATTGGCGTGAGTGGACAGCTGAACTGTGACACACAGAATGGTTCCACACTGCTGTGTGCAATGGATTTGTAACACTGAGGTATAGCATTAAAAAAAAAAAGCGGGTTATATATGGCGATAGCTGCACTACTAGTGCCAGCCATCCAAGCCAGGAGACAAAAAAAATGTCTTGTAGCCCTTAGAAGGGCTGTTGGGTTCTTTGTGGGTGATTCCTGCTATCGACATGTAAGGGCCCCACGTGATGCTGGGTGTACCGCAGAGTCTCCTGGCTTGTTATTGGCTGAGTTTATAGGCGCCAAAAAAGCACAATGCGGAAGTTGCCATTTCCTCAAGCATGGCGAGATACTCGTCCGAGCAGCGAGCACTTACGAGTACCCTAATACTCGAACGAGCACCAAGCTCGGACGAGTATGCTCGTTCATCTCTAATCCTTACATACACTATCTAGAAACACATTATTATTTTATTGTAGCACTTTAACTGTGAAGTAAAAACACATTTGTTAGCTTTGATATGTGACATCTTAATCTTTGTTATAAAGCAGTACCTAAAGTAAAAATGTTCACCGTTCATTTAACTAATACCAGCACTCCTGTTAGTTCTAAATTTGTACTGTAATTTCTTCTGTGTCCTTGTCAAGGGATTTTATTTGTAAAGTGACCTTACGAGGGGGCGAGCACTTACGAGTACCCTAATACTCGAACGAGCACCAAGCTCGGACGAGTATGCTCGTTCATCTCTAATCCTTACATACACTATCTAGAAACACATTATTATTTTATTGTAGCACTTTAACTGTGAAGTAAAAACACATTTGTTAGCTTTGATATGTGACATCTTAATCTTTGTTATAAAGCAGTACCTAAAGTAAAAATGTTCACCGTTCATTTAACTAATACCAGCACTCCTGTTAGTTCTAAATTTGTACTGTAATTTCTTCTGTGTCCTTGTCAAGGGATTTTATTTGTAAAGTGACCTTTTGAAGTAATTACTTCTAGGGGAGGTAGTGAAAGGCAATCACACAAGGTGAGTTCTCTACACTGCTGCATTACTTTGATTAATGTATTTAATATCATTTCAGCTGCGTTTTTTGTTCTTGTGGGATAGAGAGCATAATAAACTAGATGATAGATAAATGCATTGGAAATATGTCATTACATTTTTTCCTGTTGGGTTTTTAAAAGGGCGGTGCCTTTGTAAGAAGTTTTTTTCTCTACATTTAGTAATTTAATAAGAGGCTATCTACATTCATTTCAACAAAACCAGGACTGGATACGGAAGAGAATTGAGGCATGTGCAACTGTCACATGTGCAGTTTGATGCATTTGTTTCATCTTCTGGTCTACTGGGCTGCAATGTATGCTTGACTTAGCACTAAGTATATGTTTCATGCACAGAGCTATAATATGGCCATGTGCATAAGCCATTAATGTGGCCAAAAGTAAGAAAATATACTTTGGGGATGATTTCTTTTAATTATAAAAGTTAATAGATAATTGAAATGTTGGATCTGTTGTAAAAAAAAAAAAAGTTGAAGTTGTTGCCAATTGCTTTAGGCTAGATTTGCAGTATTTGAACCAAAGCCAGGAGTGGGCACAAAAAGAAAGGAAGGAAGATTTCTCACTTTATTTGTGTCCACTCTTGTGTTTGATTTAGTACACTGCACCAAAAACTGCATATGTTAATCCATCTTAAAGATGCTCTGTCACCAGGATCAACCCTATTAAACAAGCATACAGCTTTGTAGGATTAAACTAGCTGAGTAAAATGATACCTGTATTGTCTTTCTCTTGTTCGTATTCTAAAGAGCCACTGGAGCACCAAGAGGCGGGCTTATGCAGTTTGAACACCTCTACAGCGACGCCTTTGGTGCTCCAAACACTCCCCCCTCCCCTAAGATTAACAGATGTAGATTTCACATCTAGTACTGAATTCTTGTGCTTGTGCACTCATTCGCAATCATGGCACATGTGCACCCCATCTTCTGTTGCTTGCCAAGCAGCGAGGATGATTACTGCATATGCGCCGTTGACATCATTCCATCTTGAAGTGGAGGCGCCATCAGCTTCATCTGCAGTCACCTTCACTTCCAAGTGGAACAACGTCAACGACTTGTGTGCTCTAATTATCTTCGCTACTCAGCAGCAGCAGAAGATGAGTGTGCGTATACAAGAACTCAACACTACATGTCAAATCTAGTGCTGCCAATATAAGGGAGAACCAGGAAATACCAGGGACGTTGCTGGAGGGTGCTCAAACCACATAGGCCCGCCTCTTGGTGCTACAATGGCTCCTTTGCATATGAATAAAAGTCTACATTTCTCCACAACGTCAGCACTTAGAAAGATAATACAGTTGTCCGACAGCAAGATGGACCCTACCAAGTTATATACCTGGTTTATTAGGGTTGATCTTGGTGACAAAGCCTCTTTAAAAGGTTTGTCCGTTATTGATTATTTTTAAAATACCACCCAAATTCCTCTGGCCTGTGAAGGGAACTATATTTACCTGATTCAGGTAAATGGAAAAAAGCAGTGGCACTCACCACTTCCAGATTGCGACACCTTATTCAAAATAAAAGCTCATTTCTCTTCTGCAATTACTGCCCTCTGTCACTGATCAAAGCTTTTTTAAAGGCCCTATCAAATAACACTGGTCAACAGCCAAAAAGGTTCCGACATGAAAACTAATTTTGGGGTGCTGAGATCGAAAATTATGTTCAAATTTTGAAATTGGCTCTAATTTTCAAGATATAGACGTACTTTCTATATTTCTCACAGCCTATGATACAATACTGGGAAAAGTTTGCATTAGGGATGAGCGAACTTTTGAAAAGTTCGGTTCGGCAAACTTTCGTGAAGTTCGGATTCGTACGAACCGAACCTAAAACAAACCTTGCTATAACGGCTGAATAATTGCTGCTACAATAATGGGAGTCTGATAGGGCATAGTTTCGTTTACTTGCAGTTGCTATTACAATGAAAAAAGTGGAAAAAATCCAAGTGACTTCAACAACGGCTACGCAAAATATACGCATATTTGAGAATTTACACTAATGCGTACGCTAATGCGAACATTCCCGCACAAATAACGAACATACAGTCTAGCGTTGTCAAAGGTACGCTACTTAACTGAATGAATATGTACGCATTAGCGTACGCATACACTGCGTCTGCAAACATTCCTACTCAAGTAACGAACATACAGTCTAGCGTTGTCAAAGGTACGCTACTTAACTGAATATGTACGCATTAGCGTACGCATACACTGCGTCTGTGAACATTCCTAATCAAGTAACAAACATACAGTCTAGCGTTGTCAAAGGTACGCTACTTAACTGGATATGTACGCATTAGCGTACGCATACACTGCGTCTGTGAACATTCCTACTCAAGTAACAAACATACAGTCTAGTGTTGTCAAAGGTACGCTATTTAATAACGTACACTAATGCGTACGCTAATGCGCATGAATTCATAAAATGCGTGTACACATTAGTGAACATTCTCAAATATGCGTATATTTTGAGTCTCCGTTATTTTAACCAGATTCGTTACGAACTTTTTCAAAATTCGGTTCGGTGACGAACCGAACTTTTGGGAAAGTTCGTAACAAATCTGGTTCGTTACGGTTCGTTTCGCTCATCCCTAGTTTGCATCATCAGTATTGCATCATCAACTGGTATATTGCATGATCTTAGAATGACCAATAGAAGGATATAAAAGACCATGGGGGAGATAATCAAAAACTGTCTAACAGTAAAATTGTCTTAGTATCCCATGGCAACCAATCAGAGATCAGCTTACTGCTACTGGTAAAATGAAAGCTCCACTCTGATTGGTTGCCATAGGCAACAAAGACATTTTTACTGTTAGACAGTTTTATCTCCCCCCATGTGATGCAATCCTAACTAAAATTGCATAACACAGCTTTATATATTCTCCCTTTATCAGTCATCCAGCAATTGTTACAGTTCGTATTACGTCTTTCAGTCTGTATACGTTCATTACAGTTGGGTTTATATCGTTCAGCCTATTTACATTTAGCGATGCCTCGGACCTGCCATAATAAAGCAGATAATTTCTGCTATATATGTGGTGAAGTCACCTTTTCATCACAGAAGCGAAGTCTGACTCCTTTGGTTAAAAAAGCCTACCACTTGTATTTTTGCTGCAAAATAGGAGATCAGGACAAGAGTTGGGCTCCACACACATGCTGTAATAGATGTTCATCATACCTCAGACAGTGGTTGAACGGGAAGAGACAATCTATGCCTTTTGCAGTGCCAATGATCTGGAGAGAGCCATCTGACCATAGTGACAATTGCTACTTCTGCAAGGTGCCTCCAATTGGGAAAGGAATTTCGAAAAAAAACAAGTGGACTTTACAGTACCCAAATATTCCATCTGTGATACGTTCGGTAGCTCATTCAGAAGAACTGCTAGTTCCAAAAGCACCAGAAACATTCTCAGTCGATTCAACTGAGGAGGAGGAAGAAGAAGGATTTTGTCATGAACCATCTACCTCATCAGATACAGATTTTATTGCATCAATCTCCACGGAACCACACCTGATATCGCAAAGTGAACTGAACGATCTGGTTAGAGATCTAGACCTGCCCAAGAGTAAGGCAGAGCTCTTAGGTTCCAGGCTTCAACAGTGGCATCTGTTAGCAGATGATGTTAGGATTTCTTTCTTCCGCGACCGTCAAAAGCATCTTGTCCAATTCTTCTTCATGGAAGGTGATCTTGTTGCATGCAATAACGTCTGCGGTTTAATAAAAGGCCTCAAAATCAGCTATAACCCCGATGAGTGGAGGCTATTTATTGACTCATCGACGGTAAGTCTTAAAGCTGTCTTACTGCACAATGACAATGCACTACCTTCAGTTCCAATTGGTTATACAGTTCACATGAAGGAAACATATAACAACATGAAACATCTGTTGAGATGCATAAACTATGATCAACATCTGTGGTACCTCTGTGGTGACTTGAAGGTGGTTGCGCTAGTGCTTGGTCTACAGGGTGGATACACCAAGTACTGCTGCTTCCTATGTGAGTGGGACAGTTGTGCAAGATCAAAACATTACAAGAAAAGAGACTGGCCACTCTGAAAATCACTGCAGCCAGGGACTAAAAATGTTATGTATCCAGCACTTGTTCAACCAACAAAGATACTGCTGTTGAGGTGGACACAAACCTGTCCTTTCTGGAATTCAGTCAGTCATTCCGAATTGTTTTGAACACGGGTGCGCACAATAATTAAGGACAAAACACAGACTTATGATTCCAGTATTAAGTCCTTTGGCCGTGCTTCTGTGGCAAAATCATTACAGCCTCTGGCTTGTTTCTTTATTAACACACGTACTTATTCGATACAAAAAGGAAAGGGGGCGTAAGCATGCAAATAGCAAACAATATCATTCTTGATTGGATAGAAGTTGCATTCCATTCTACGTCACTAGCTTGAAAAAGTCATTTTGATAAGAGTACGGGGGCCATCTTGGACTAGTTAAATATATACATATATTATACGCAAGCTTTATAAAAGTTACAAAGTATAAAAATATAATAAAAAGTATATATAAATATACACACATTCCTTTGTGACACACTGACATTCTATACAGCTGCATAAGCATTTACAAAGCTGAGATATATATATATTTGTATAGCATTAAATACATGTATCTACAAATGACATAACACTGTGAGGGGAAAATTCAGTATTTCGACCGGTCTACCTTCACACCTTCACAGTCCCCCCTAAAGACTGAATTTTTCCCTAATCTTTGATTTTCTAATTGTCAAGTGTCTAGACGGACATGGGGAAAAAGGTACATGGGGAAAAAGGTAGTCTTCACCAAGGCTGAAACCCAACAGGTACCCCCCTGTGTACTTGGGCTTATCCTAATCATTTGACAGAAACCTATTCGTGAATCATTGGATTTCTAAAAAAACAAAAACTGTGTGTTGGACTAACAAGAAGTGTCTCTCTGTGGTCGTCTTCTCTTCGATCTTCTTGGATAATAACATAGTCTCTATTGCAAAGTCAATTGTCCATCACTTAATGCTTGTTATTATAAAGTGCAGTCTATGACCCCTCCTTATGTAGGCGAAGGGGTTGCAGGTGTAGGTGTCAGTGTAGATGTTAGGGCCTCTTATCAGTGGGTGATAAACAGTCTGTTACCTTGACTGTGGGAGGAGCTTTGACACAAGGACCTCCCACCCTCACTGGTCTGCATCAGCTCTGCTGGTTAGGCACACAGATTACCGTTAAGGTCCACCCCTGGACAGCCGTAGTACGAACAGCAAGGCCTTGTGCAGCATGGCAGACCCGTAGTCGAAGTTGTTTCTTGTTGGGTGACGGGTTACTGACAACTGTGTCTTACCACACCTTGTAGACTTGACGTAGCAGCTCCTGGACTTTCCCCGAGGTTGTTAGTCCCAGCTCTTTGTAGCTGCACACAGGAAAGATGCACCGGAACAGTTCCACACAATCAAAAAAGTCAACTCAAAAACTCAGTTCATGTTAGAATAAGCCGTTACTGAGGTGGTTTCCTCTCCATCATTGATCAAATAAACAAATGTCCTTAGAACGTTTGTCGGTCCAACACTGTATGTAAATAACACTTACCAATGGGACCAAAGAGGTCTTCTGTCAAATCAAAAAGGACTTTTGTGAGACTCTAAATCTGGTCTAATTAAAGGATACTTCAAAACAAACTTTCATAATATTCTGACAAATGATCCTGCATATTTCAATACATTAATCAATACCAATGCCCGGGTATCTTGTGTAATGTAAACCTTTTGAACCAAATAAAACACAACACCATTAATATTTTATTAATAATAACCAACCTTCTTGAGATACCTAACAATGTTTTGATGTTTATTAAATGTGTGATATTGTGTATTCTGCACATTTTGTAGCAGTACCCAACTTTTCTGGATGTGGAAATGATTGGACTTTTTTTTCCTTTTGAATGAACAGAGTACTCGTAACTAGGAGATGTGCACAAGGGCTGTCTTTGTATCTGTGACGTCAGCATTGTCCCCCTCCCTCCCCCCTTAGTCCACCCCTTTCAGTCGGACACTGTGAGTTTCCCTATTTGAGTCAGTCTTGTCTTGGTTGTCCATGAGGTCAGATCTCTGATGATACCTCCATTGCATATCAAGCTTGGTCTTATGAAGAATTTCGTAAAGGCGATGGATAGAAATCAAGAGACATTCAAGTATCTCCTATGTAAGTTTCCAAGGTTAAGTGAAGCAAAGATAAAGGAAGGAGTCTTTATTGGTCCCCAGATTGGTGAACTTCTTAAAGATGATGAGTTTCATTGTTTACTGCGTGACAAAGAAAAGACTGCATGGGAAGCATTCCGGTTAGTTGTGACAAAGATTTTGGGAAACACCAAGGCAGATAACTATGAAGAGTTAGTGGAAAATCTCCTCAAGGCATATAAAAACCTGGGATGTAACATGTCTTTAAAGATTCATTTCTTGCACTCTCATCTAGACTTCTTTGCACCAAACTGTGGAGCGGTGAGCGATGAACATGGTGAACGATTTCACCAGGAAATTGCGACTATGGAAAAAAGGTATCAGGGTAAATGGAACCCATCAATGCTTACTGAGACAATCCCATGTATGAATACAAAAGACATGTGTAAATGCACCGAGTAGCCATTGAATAAGGACCTACATTCCAGAGTTCAATAAACATAATTAATTTGTAAAAATTCTTTGATATGCCTGTAAATTGTAGTTGATTTCAGATAGAACTAAGTTTCCAATGAATATATTTCAAAAGTTTATGAACAGTAAACTTGCTTCCTTATGATTGCAGAAGTAATAAATATGTAGGCTATTATATTCTATACAATTCACAAAACAGTAAAATGAGAACTCTTCGATATCATAGAAACTAGAGCCAATTAACATTTTTCCTTGTGATATTTGAATTCAGCACATAAAAATCATCAATTTTATTTCTGAACCAAACAACTTTTGAAAATTTGTTGACCAGTGTAATTGCTCAGGATAACCTATTTCTACTAAGCATCTCTTTTAGGGCTCATGCAATTTGTAGTCCACAACGCATGGGCACTGACAGTGGGGCCGCCGCATTTGGATCGCGGACTCATTCACTTGAATGGTGTCTGTGATCCGCATCCGGCAGTTCCGCACAACAAAAAAGTAGTGCATGCTCTATTTTTTCGCGGTGCGGAGGCATGGCCAGAAACACTATGAAAGCACACCGTAGGGCTTCCGTGGTGTTCCGATCCATGCCTCCGTTCCGTATATCCATGATTGTAAACCCATTGAAGTGAATTGGTCCGCGATCCGTGATTTCGGGCTGCACATGGCTAGTGCCCATGTATTGCGGACCTGACGTATGTGGGCCGCCATAAGGCCACGTGCCGGCACCGGCCGCATGCATGAGCCGTTACACAATTACCTGATCAGTGAACTTTCTATCCTCACTAATGATCCTCCTGAAACATATAAATTGCACGTACAGTATGGTGTGGCAGATTTAACTTAAAGAGGTTCTCCAGAAATTAAAAAAAGGAAAGTACTTAGATATTACTTAAATATATTATAAATATATTACCAAATAGCTTTCATTAGTTAGAATGGCTTGTTTAGACTAGGGAGCAATCATTATGAGAAATAAAATGGATGCTGTCCTATTAGTACACACAAAACCTGTCCTGATCACACAAGAGGACAAGTTAACAACACTGAGCTAAAGAGCTAACTCATCCTCCTCTCTGCTCTGCTTGTCAGGGACTTCTAATACTGAATACAGCTGATAAGATCTTCAGGTGAATCTCTGTAGAAATGGAGTACATGTGGAGACATGAAGTACAGACAGGACAGACTGTGATAATGTGAGGCTGTGGCAATGGAAACTGCATAAAAGTGATGCTGCTCATTAGCAACCCCCCATCTGTACTTCATTTCTCCTTATGAACTCCATTCTTACAGAGGTTCAACTGAAGATCGGAATTGGACCTCCACTGATTGGCAAATTCTCCAATGAGTTACATTTTCTGTTTCATCAAATGGATGGACATTGGTGTGTCAGGTGGGAAACATTACAAAACAAACACTCTGCATTCCTGCAACAATTGTTGGAAGAACACAAGCTGGTGGTGGTGGCGTTATGGTTTGGGGAATGCTATTGTGGCATTCTCTGGGCCTACTCATCTACAGTAAGTGGAAAGGCACTTTTAACTGATTTAGGTATGAATCCATTCTTGAAGATCACATACACCCATACATGTTGATTGTCTTACCTGGGTGGATAAGATCTTGCAGCAAGACAATACAACATGTCACATGGCTAGAAATGTCCAACATTGATTGGAAGAGCATGACTAAGACTTCCTAGTACAACCCTAGCCCATAATTTCCCAGACTTTAGTCCAATTAAGCATCTGTGGAGCCACCTCTATATTGATCTTTGCTCTATGGATTCTCCACCACACACCCTCCAGCACTTGTGGAATGGACTGCAGTCAGCCTGACTTTGGATCCCTGTGACAACCATATCAGAACATTATTGAGTTACTCCCCGCCTGTCTAGCTGCTGTCCGTGTTGCACATGGCAGATACTCTGGATATTACCTAATGGTTGTAATAATGTTACTCAATTTTGTATATTGACAATGACAGGATCAAACCCCATCCGGAAAGCCTTTTCCGAGATAATGATTTGGAAAATAACCTCTTAATCTCCTAGGATGGAATCTAATCCTTTCCTTGGCACTATATATGCGTTTCCTGCAAGCCTGTAATTCAGACAACCTGCACATTGTAATCTACTGCAGAAGACCCATGCTTATATGATGTGAAATCCAGGCATTGTGTACCACAACCTAACAATATTTTTGTGCTATTTCAGAAGGACATCTACTTTATAAAATCACCACTTTTACTCCATCAGTAAAAAAAATGAGCCTCTGCAGTCTGTACACAATTCAATTTAGACAATATTTTGATCATGTCAACTTATTTTGTTTGACTGCCATCTATGACAGCAATCAGATGAAGCAGCAATTGCTCTTCATATGTCTTTCACACCTGTGAGATTTGTTCTTACAGTCGGAAAAAAAAATCAAATTACTCTTAAGAGATCAGCAATGCACATTTGAAAAGTTAAATTGTTTTATGCTGGCAACTTCTAAGACAGTAAAAATATTGCTAGGAATTAAAGCACTGCTAAGAAAAAAACAAAGTTCCCAAATTCCAATTTCTTGTATCCAGTTAGCAACATCTGAACCACAAATCAATTAGTATTCATGATAAGGTTGACAAATAATAGATGGTAGATAGATAGTAGTGATGATCGAGCACCCCCGTGTTCGGGTGCTCGGATGCTCTGGCCGAACACTAGGTGGTGCTCCAGTGATCGGCCAAGCACCCGAGCACAATGGAAGTCAATGGGAGAAGACCGGGCACCCCCTGCTCTGCAGAGAGGAGAGTGTCTGGTCGATAGGGAAACGTGAGAAACACAACAGAAATGGTTAGGGAACAGCATGGGGAGGATGTCTGGATGCATCTTGGACACCGAAGTCGCTGCTATTAATGATGATGTCCGACTATTACGCCACTTTTATGAAATAACAAAAAATACTCCCCCAAAACCCAAGATAACATCGATTTTACAGGAAATATTGTTAGGAAACATATATTTACTTGTACGTAAAGCGCAAGTAGCAGCACGCCATCACCCCTAATGTTTTACACTGTCAGCAGCAGGCACTCGCCCTGAATGTTTTACACGGTCAGCTCAGCAGCAGGTACTCGCCCCTAATGTTTTAGATGGTCAGATCAACAGCAGACCCTCACCCCAAATGTTTTTGAGTGTCAGCAGCACTGAACGTCAACTTGTCAGGATGAGGACCAGAGTGAAGAAGTATAATAGTAACACAGTAACATAGTTTATAAGGCCAAAAAAAGACAAGGCAAGGCAAAAAACCCTGTGAGGTAGAAGCCAATATTCCTCACTTTAAGGGAAAAAAATTCCTTCCCGAAGAGGAAGAAGAAGTAGTGTAGGAGGCAAGCTGAGTGAGGAAGGCAGGCCACACCAACAAGTGTGGACGATAAAAGAATTGTCATTTGCAACCTGTGCCATACCAAAATGATCAGGAGCATGAACACTAGCAACCTGACCACCACCAGCATGATCTTCATATCAGCAAAGCACCCTAATAGGTGGGCTAAATGCTTGGATCCACAGTCGGTGTCTGCGGGTCACACCACTGCCTCCTTTTCCCTGTGTTACGTGCTAGCCAAGACGCAGGCCCAGATGCCTCACCTCGCAAGCACCATCAGCGAGCACATCCACTTCTGTGTCCCAGCGTACAGATGTCCATACACTAGGCCTTTGAACGAAAGCTCAAATACCCAGCCACCCACCCACAGGCCATAGCACTAAATGCACACATTTGCAAATTGCTGGCGCTGGAAATGTTGCTGTTTAGGCTTGTGGACACTGAGGCTTTTCGCAGTCTGATGGCGGCGGCTGTCTCATGTTACTCAGTACCTAGCCACCACTATTTTTGCCGGTGTGCCCATACCGCCTTAAACCAGCATGTGTCCCGTAACATAACCCGTGCCCTGACCAATGCAGTTACGGGAAGGGAAGGTCCACTTAACGACTGACACATGGACAAGTGCTTCTGGCCAGGGACGCTACATTTCCCTGACGGCACACTGGGTGAACGTTGTGGAGGCTGGGAGCAAGTCGTACCCTGGGATGGCACAGGTGCTACCAACACAAAGGATTGCGGGCCTTACTTCCATCAGGATTTCCGCCACCACCTACATTAGCGGCTGCAACCTCTCCTTCTCCTCCACCACTTTCATCTAGGAATTATCATCTTGCAGCAGCAGTCAGACTTCAGTCAGTAGCTGGAAGCAGTTTAGCACAGCGGTGGGTAAGCGGCAACAGGCTGTGCTGAAACTTATTTGCTTAGGTGACAAACAACACACCGCCACAGTGCTGTGGTAGGGTATAAGGGACCGGGCTGAGCTGTGGCTCTCGCCACTCAACCTATAACCAGGCGTGGTTATGTCTGATAACGGCCGCAACTTGGTGGCGGCTTTGGAGCTCGGCAAGCTCACACACATACTATCACGCTCAGGTGTGAGGGGAAAACCACACAGAGCGTAGGAAGGAAAGAGGATTAGGCCTGGAAACTAAGGAAGTTAGATGGACAGGAAACCATGACTCTAATCCTTATTGACTACCAGTATGAACAGGCCTCAAAGGTAGGCAAGTTCATACACAGGAACCTAAACCAAACTGACCCTATAGGACCCTGGAACTAATGACAGGAATGAGTCTACCTGTTCCTCCAACAGGAAGGATGAACAGCAGTCTCCCTAAGGCCAAACCACTGCTTCAACTTAGTGGTTCAGCAGTTTCTCAAAACCTACACCAATTTGCCAGAGCTGATGGTGAAGGTGCCCATTTCCGAAAGTCACCTACAGCTTCCACCAGTCTGGCAACGCTGCAGCAGCGCTTACACTTGCCAGCTCACTGACTGCTGTGGGATCTGAGCACGCGCTGAAACTCTACCTGCTCACAATAAAGACGAACAGCGCTGCATGTGGAAAAGGTTCTGATAAGCGGCCTAGTGTCACAACTAGGAGAAAAAAGTTTTGTAAAATGGTAAAGGATTACCTAGCTGACAATGTCAATGTCCTCAGCGATCCCTCTGTGCCTTATAAATATTGGGTGTCTAATCTGGACACATGGCACGAATTGGCATTCTACGCCTTTGAGGTGCTGGCCTGCCCTGCCACCAGCGTTTTTTCAGAGCGGTTATTTACTGCTCTCAATAAAGACGAACAGCGCTGCATGTGGAAAAGGTTCTGATAAGCGGCCTAGTGTCACAACTAGGAGGAAAAAGTTTTGTAAAATGGTAAAGGAATACCTAGCTGACAATGTCAATGTCCTCAGCGATCCCTCTGTGCCTTATAAATATTGGGTATCTAAGCTGGACACATGGCACGAACTGGCGTTTTAGGCCTTTGAGGTGCTGGCCTGCCCTGCAGCCTGCGTTTTTTCAGAGCGGTTATTTAATGCTCTCAATAAAGACAAACAGCGCTGCATGTGGAAAAGGTTCTGATAAGCGGCCTAGTGTCACAACTAGCAGGGAAAAGTTTTGTAAAATGGTAAAGGATTACCTAGCTAACAATGTCAACGTCCTCAGCGATCCCTCTGTGCCATATAAATATTGGGTGTCTAAGCTGGACACATGGGACAGTGCCTTTGAGGTGCTGTCCTTCCCTGTTGCCAGCGTTTTTTCGGAGCGGTTATTTAGTGCCGCTGGGGGCACAATAACTGCTAAGTGCATCCGACAGTCAACTGAAAATGCTGACAGCAGTGGCGTAGCGATAGGGGAAGCAGGGGAAGTGACTGCTTCGGGGCCCGAGCTCAGTAGGGGCCAGGGAGCAGTAGCAAGGATGTGGCCAATCAGCAGGGCAATATTTCTAATAATTTAATAGGTTTTCATTTATTTTATTTTATATTTGGTGTCTCTCCCAGTCTAGGAGGGGGGGGGGCTTGGGAGGGGCAGGGTGATCGTAATGCTGCGCTTTGAAACAAGAGGAGAGGGGAGAGAGGGATTCTCCTACCTCTCCTCTGTGCTGCTGCACTGTGTTATCTGATTGGTAGAGCAGCAGTGAGCGGAAGCTGCTGCTCCACCAATCATTTCAAATAATACTTCAGTAACAAACAGGGCCTGCTACCAGACTCCAAGAGGCAGCATGTGCACTCTGCATGTGACCCTCTGCACTCCTGCCTGCCCGGCAGGCTGCCTCTCTTACCTGCCCCTCCACCTCCTTGTAGTGCCAGCTGACCTCCTGCTCTGGCTGTAACAGACATCCAGGAAGCAGGAGCAACGCAGAGCAGCGCTGTCTCAGCCATCTGAGCATTGCTGCCGCCTGCCTGTCAGCCAGTGCTGCAGACCTTCAGACTCACTGCCAGCCTGACCAACAGTGGTAAGTTTGTGCCCCCTGTCCTGTACTGTGTCCCCTATGCTGCACTATGTGTGCCCCCTGCCCTGTACTGTACCCCCTATGCTGTATTCTGCCCCCTGCCCTGTACTGTGTCCCCTATGCTGCACTATGTGTGCCCCCTGCCCTGTACTGTACCCCCTATGCTGTATTCTGCCCCCTGCCCTGTACTGTGTCCCATATGCTGCACTATGTGTGCCCCCTGTACTGTACCCCCTATGCTGTATTCTGCCCCCTGCCCTGTACTGTGTCCCCTATGCTGCACTATGTGTGCTCCCTGCCCTGTATTGTGTCCCCTATGTGGCACTGTGTATGCCCTCTGCCCTGTACTGTACCCCCTATAATGCACTGTGCCCCCTATGCTGCACTGCGTGTGCCCCCTGTCCTGTACTGTACCCCCATGCTGTATTTTGCCCCCTGCCCTGTACTGTGCCCCCATGACACACAGTGTGTGCCTCCTGCCCTGTACTGTACCCCCATGCTGTATTGTGCCCTCTATGCTGTACTGTGTGTGCCCCCTGTACTGTGCCCCCTATGCTGTATTTTGCCCCCTGCCCTGTACTGTGCCCCTTATTCTGCACTTTGTGTGCCCCCTGCCCTGTACTGTACCCCCTATGCTGTATTTTGCCTCCTGCCCTGTACTGTGTCCCCCATGCCACACAGTGTGTGCCTCCTGCCCTGTACTGCGCATTCTAGGCTGTACTGTGCCCCTGCCTTGTACTGTACCCCCTGCCCTGTACTGTGCCCCCTATGCTGCATTGTGCCTCTTTATGCTGCACTGTGCACCCCCCTGCCCTATACTGTGTGTGCCTCTGCCCTGTACTGTACTCCCTATGCTGTATTTTTCCCCCTGCCCTGTACTGTGCCCCCATGCTGCACTGTCTGCGCCCCCTGCAAACTTTCCCTTACATATGCACATATAGGATGCCAGGATGGAGGGGGGGCCCCATACAAAATTTTGCTGTGGGGCCCAGTCAGTTCTAGCTATGCCCCTGGCTGACAGGTTGATGCTAATCAAAATGAACAAGGCCTGGATTGCCCCTGACTTCGCTACCCCACCAGAGGAAAGCAGCTAAACATAACGGAACTTTAAATGTGGCTTTTAAGGTGTATTGAATACACTGTATTTTAATGAACCCCTTCCTCTTCTGGTCCTCTTCCTCTAGCATATCAAACTACTTATTAGGCTGCCCTCGCCTTTAAATATTTAAGAGGTTCACCAGCAGGCCCTCACCCCTAAATTTTAACCTAAAAAATTAACCTCACTCTAGTCCTCCTGACATGTAGACCTAACAAGAACCTGTCTTGCGCCACCCTCCAAACTGAGATATGAAGCTAGGAGTTTTGGATGACTTTGTTTCTTGGGCTGTGGCAGCAGGCACAGTTTCACCGCGCCCAGAGCCATTGCCTCTGCATTCGCCATCAGCAGCACGCCCACTTCCCCGTCCCTTTCTGCTCACCTTGCGCATATTATATAGTATATATGCAACTTTGTCACAAGTATAGTAGTGCAGGTTTTTATTAAGTGGATGATCAGAACATTTTCACCAAAAGTCAAATATTTAGAATGCGCAAACGTTATAGAGCAGCCGCAAATGAGGAACTGCGGCCTAAATTAACGATAGAAAAAATACCAACGGATGTCAGGTATATAGACTTTTGAAAGGTTCTAATACACACGCTGTGCACGTACTGGTAGTGTCATGGCACACTTGCATTCTTTTTGTCCCAAAAGAAAAAAAAATGCAGCCAGATATAACAATGGACTTTTGTGTCTTTTGAACAGAAACACTAACCCTACCTAGCCAAATCCTATCCCTACAGTATAATTGCCTCCTTGTGCAAATATTATACAGCAGACACAGCTGAGGAACTGCGTCCTTAATTAACGGTAGAAAAAATAGCAACGGATGTCAGGTATATATACTACAGAACGGTTCTAATGCACACTCTGTGCACATGGTATTAGCGTCAGGCACACTTGCGTTCTTCTTGACCCAAAAGAAAAAAGAAATGCAGCCAGATATAACAATGGACTTTTGTGTCTTTTGAACAGAAACACTAGCCCTGCCTAGCCAAATCCTATCCCTACAGTATAGGTCCCTCCTTGCTCAAGTTATACTGCAGACACAGCTGAGGAACTGCAGCCTAAATTAACTGTAGAAAAAATAGCAATGGATGTCAGGTATATAGACTACAGAACTGTTCTAATGCACACTCTGTGCACATGGTATTAGCGTCAGGCACACTTGCGTTCTTTTTGCCCCAAAAGAAAAAAAAATGCAGCCAAATATAACAATGGACTTTTGTGAGTTTTGAACAAAAATACAAGCCCTGCCAATTAGCGTGCGGGAAGGAGACTTGAGCATGGTGCCGAACACCGCGTGGTCGCGAGCGCCGCCATGTTTGGCCGAATAGTGTATTCGGCCTAACATGTTCGCTCATCGCAGATAGATAGATAGATAGATAGATAGATAGATAGATACATAGATAGATAGATAGATACATAGATAGATAGATAGATAGATTTAGATAGATAGAATGACACAGGCACAATTCCAGCAGCGCTACTTATATCTGTAAAAACATGAGCAGATGTGCAACAGAAAACAGTTTATCGGCCTATGCACATGGCATTATCATGATCACCCTGTACAGCGGCACACTTGTCATGGACCAGTAGGCACAGTGGAGCCATCTGGTGCAATGTTTCCAGGGGAAAATACTTTTGAATAATGGATTGTGTCTGCGCAATCCAAAATATCATTCAAATTTTGTATATAATATTGGAAGCACACAGAGATACAGTATGGGCCCACAGCAGACGTTGCAATGTGCTTGAGCTAATAGTCTGATTTCGCATCAGGAAATATTTAATCTTTTGTTTAGTTGTTTTCAATAATCATATTTTTCAACACAAAAAGACAAGAGCATCAATATATATATATATATATATATATATATATATATATACCACTCGAGACTCAAGATTCGTTTCGGGTCAAGTTCGCTGAATTTTTGAAGAAGGTTGGTTCAGACTCAAATTCATTTGAAGTTGAACCAAACAGAAGTTGCTCCAATTGTCCTGAAAGTTGGTATACAACACCCTCTAGCCTCCTAGGACTCATAATGTTTAGGAAAACGTAATTTTTTTTTGTTTATTTCTTATGAAGCAGCTTATGAAAGATGATGGTTGGCGGGCCAAAGCATTGGCATGATGGCGGCAGTGAAATGATGGAGGTGGCAGCAGCAATCATACAGAATGTGATGGTATGATGGTAGGCAATTCTCAGCAGTGTCACGATGGCGGTGGCAGCAGCCGTACATAACATGATGGTAGGCAGGCCACAGTAGTGGCATTATGGAAGCAGCAGCCATACAGAACGGGACGGTAGGTATGCTGCAGCAATGGTATGATATGGAGGCCGCAGCACTGCCATACAGAATGTAATGGTAGGCAGGCTGCAGCAGTGTCATGATGGAGGCGGCAGCAGCAGCCTTACAGAACGTGAAGGTAGACAGGTCGCAGCAGTGGCATGATGGAAACAATAGCAGCAGCTGTACAGAACATGTTGCCATGTCACAGCAGTGACATGATGGCATAGGTTGCATGATGGAGGCAGCAGCAGCCATACAGAATGTGATGGTAGGTAGGTCACAGTAGTGGAATGATGGAGGCAGCAGCAGCAGCCTTACAGAACATGATGGTAGGAAGGTCGCAGCAGTAACATTATGGACATGATGGTATGATGGAGGCAGGCAGCAGCAGGTGACCGGCAGTTGGATCCAACAAACCGATAAAAAAAAGGAGAGAAAAAACGGTAATGGCGCATTTTCGGAGTGACAGAAGAAGAAAGACCCCCTCCCGCCCATAGTGGCGAACATACCTTTCCAATCCCAACTGCTCTCCTGCCCTACAAGTGGAACATCCACATCATCTAATACTGATGATAATGTCATCAGGAATATCCAGCTCCTCCTCTCTCTGACATGGATACTGCAAAGGATGATTTGGAAGAAGTAAAGCAGAAAAACATGAGGATGGTCATCATTAAGACATGGCATCCCTAAGGGGTGCATAAAAAAGAATGATTTCCATTTTCTACTACATACTACTTCAATAGTCAACTACATGGAAAGAGAGGGACTCTAGTACCAGCAAATTGGCAAGGTGCATGTTCAGCTTCTGAGCCGTTGGATCAGTGCACACATGCTGTTTTCTTCTTGCAATTGCCTCGGTGATCAATTGCTGTCGAAACAACTGATGAGGAGTAGAAGGAGGAGCATCAAGAGCAATAAACGATATTGTAGTAGATGGGAAGGAACAATAGCTTCCTACTGCTGACATTAATGAGCCCTGACTGCTGGAGAGGTTGTGCGGACCTCGTGGGAGATGCAGTGGTCTAAATGAGTGTCACGGTTTTCGCACGGCACTTTATAGTGATGCTCCATGTGTTGAAGCAGGGCAGTCATGCCTATATTAGCACCCTGACCGCGCCTCACCGTCTGCCCGCACATCCTGCATCCCACCACACTAACGTCCCCAGTGACTGTGTGAAATATTCCCACACTGCTGAGTATACAGTAGCATCTTCTCATGGGCATGCTTCCACCCTCACTTGCTAATAATGACGATGCCCCCTCTTCCTTCCACCACATCATTACCTACATATGTTTTTGAGTCACTTGTGTCACCCTCACCTGTCTCTTGCATACATCCCTGACCTCTTGCAAGATGTGATTCCACCCGACTGTCATTATTGGTAATTGCATGCCTAGAGGAGTCCACAGTGGACCTCTCTTCCAAGTCTGTGCTGGCCTGTAACAGCTGACTGTTCTCACAAAGGTCATCATATCTTAAAGCGGTGCAGAGCCGGTGGCAAACATTACTTGGCTAACAGATGGAGCAGCAAAAGCAAGAGGCAGGTTCAGGACAGATTAAGTGCATAGAGGCAGGTCCTGGACCATGCCTACTAAGCGTGCTTTCAGAGGAACCCACCGATTGCTGGCTGTGAGTATCTGCTGTAACATGAGATGACTGTAAAGAGCAAGTCTTTCATTCCAGTACAGATGAATTGTTAGTCAAAACACAACCGCCAGATGACAGTGGCAGCTCTGGTCTATTGCTGTGGCTGCTGCTATCTTCACCCCTTCTTACACTGCTACTTGTGCTGGCTACAGCATCATTTTTGCCACTGCCCATTCCTTTGGAGGTTCCAAGCAACTGTCTGTTCACCATAGTGCATAACAACTGTATATGATACATTTTGTTCCAGTTCATACGTGTACAGGGTGAACTATTTAACCATGGCCTAATAGTGATGCTATGTAACGCAACAGCTAACAGAAGGCATTCGCTATACTCAATTTCGCTCCACTGTACACATGGTACAGGGCAAAATATTTAACTGTGGCATCATACTGATGTTATGTAACACAACAGCTAAAAGAAGGCATTCACTATAATCAATCGCACTCTACTGAACAAATGTACAGGGCAAAGTATTTAACTGTGGCATCATACTGATGCTATGTAACGTGACTAGTGATGAGGGAAAGTCTGAAAAATTTGATTCTGCTAGTTTGCCAAATTTCACAAAGAAATTTGATTCATTCCGAATTACTTAGTCACAAATCAAATTCCACTTTAAGTAGCGGGCGATTGCCACCCCCCTCCCCCACCCCACAGGCATTGAATCCCTCAGATGCTGTGTTCATTGCAGATCACGTCATCTGATGTTACAATGGAGGCCTTTCATGGGTTAATCAGAGTAAAAAAAATAAAAATAAATAACTTATCTTTTTGCTCACAGAAAGGCTGTCACGGCCATCTTGATTGAAGAAACCACGTGAAATATCGTGCAGCGATGATGACATCTTCATGTCACCTGATGGTTGGGTGTGGTGACATCACACATCACCCGGCGCAAGATTTTGTGCGGTTTCTTCAAACAAGATGGCAGTGACTGCCTCTCCGCAAGCCAGGTCGGGGATGACAGGTAGGCGAAGGTAGGCGCTCGCCTAGCGCGCCACCTCAGTACCCGCACGGGGGGGGGGGCGCAATTTGTCAGTGAAAAAAAAGAATGTGGAAGTGCTCAATAGAACACAGGAGCTTCAAGCCCGGGAGCTGTGAGTACAGCACTGACCCACAAAAAAAAGTTGTTTTTAGAATGCAATGAACATTGTAGTTCCTTTTTTTATTTCACACAACAATTTTTTTTTTCAGCAGAAGATATGGTAAATTGAATTACAGTGCCTTGTGAAAGTATTCGGCCCCCTGGAACTTTTCAACCTTTTGCCACATTTCAGGCTTCAAACAAAAATATATAACATTTTACATTTTTGGTGAAGAATGAACAACAAGTGGGTCACAATTGTGAAGTGGAACAAAATTAATTGGATCATTTAAACTTTTTTTGTAATAAGAAAACTGAAAAGTGGGGCGTGCAAAATTATTCAGCCCTTTTGCATTAATACTTTGTTGCGCCACCTTTTGCTGCGATGGTTGGATGGAGAGTGTTTGTGAACAGCAGTTTTCAGCTCTTTCCACATATTCTCAATTGGATTCAGGTCTGGACTTTGACTTGGCCATTCTAAGACCTGGATATGTTTATTTTTGAACCATTCCATTGTAGATTTTGATTTCTGTTTGGGATCATTGTTTTGTTGGAAGATAAATCTCCGTCCTAGTCTCAGGTCTTTTGCAGACTACAACAGGTTTTCATCCAGAATGGTCCTGTATTTGGCTCCATCCATCTTCCCATCAATTTTAACCATCTTCCCTGTCCCTGCTGATGAAAAGCAGGCCCAAACCTTGATGCTGCCACCACCATGTTTGACAGTGGGGATGGTGTGTTTAGGGTGATGAGCTGTGTTGCTTTTACGCCAAACATATCGTTTTGCATTGTTTCCAAAAAGTTGGATTTTGGTTTCATCTGACCAGAGCACCTTCTTCCACATTTTTGGTGTGTCTCCCAGGTGGCTTTTGGCAAACTGTAAACAAGACTTTTTATGGATATCTTTGAGAAATGGCTTTCTTCTTGCCACTCTTCCATAAAGGCCAGATTTGTCTGGAGTTCTCTGCAGTCCATCCAGAGTGATCATGGGCCTCATGGCTGCATCTCTTATCAGTCTTCTCCTTGTTTGAGATGAAAGTTTAGAGGGACGGCCGGGTCTTGGTAGATTTGCAGTGGTCTGATACTCCTTCCATTTCAATATGATTGCTTGCACAGTGCTCCTTGAGATGTTTAAAGCTTGGGAAATCTTTCGGTATCCAAATCCGGCTTTAAACTTCTCCACAACAGTATCACGGACTTGCCTAGTGTGTTCCTTTGCCTTCATGATGCTCTCTGTGCTTTAAACAGAACCCTGACAGAGCAGGTGCATTTATACGGAGACTTGATTACACACAGGTGGATTCTATTTATCTTCATCAGTCATTTAGGACAACATTGGATCATTCAGAGATCCTCAATGAGCTTCTGGAGTGAGTTTTCTGATCTGAAAGTAAATGGGCCGAATAA
Source organism: Rhinella marina (assembly GCA_900303285.1). Lineage (NCBI taxonomy): Eukaryota > Metazoa > Chordata > Amphibia > Anura > Bufonidae > Rhinella > Rhinella marina. The sequence goes on along the minus strand of ONZH01000144.1, from coordinate 19,432 downwards.
TTTTGCACGCCCCACTTTTCAGTTTTATTATTACAAAAAAAGTTTAAATGATCCAATAAATTTTGTTCCACTTCACAATTATGACCCACTTTTTGTTGATTCTTCAACAAAAAATTAAAATGTTATATCTTTTTGTTTGAAGCCTGAAATGTGGCAAAAGGATGAAAAGTTCCAGGGGGCCGAATACGTTCGCAAGGCACTGTATATCTGTTATCACTCACCTCTCCCTTCTCTTCTTACAGCAGCTGCGCTGTGTTCTGACATTGTATAGACGTCAGGTCAAAGTGCAGAGTGGCAGGAACAGGCGAGATGTAGAGTAAAGAAGTTGTTTGGAAATGGAGAGGAAAGTTGTTTTTTTTTTCTCTGATTTGAGGTCACATGAACACTGGAGTCTGCAGGCATCTGAGAAGGGGGGGTTCCTTAATTTTGTGGTCCAATATGAGGCATATGAGGCATGAATTTTGTGGTCTGATATGATCCCTGCAGGAACCTATGGTGCTGGTGGTAGGGCATGAATTTTGTGGCCTGATATTAGGTCTGCAAGGATCTATGGGAGGGCATGAATTTTGTGGTTTGATCAGAGGTTTGCAAGGATTTGAGAGAGAGAGGGGGTGGCACAAAATTTTCAGGTCTGAACTGAAGTCTTCAGGGATCTGAGGGAGGGGGGCATGCATTTTGGGGACTGATCGGAGGTCTTCAGGTATCTGTGGGAGGGGGTACATGGATTTGGGGTCTGATTTGAGATCCCAATTAAAGCATGGTGGAGTGGGGGTTATAGGGAGCCACATTAATTTGGGGCCTGATCTGAGGTCTGAATTTAATGAAAGGAGGTTATAGGAGAGCTATAGGATCCTGGGGTATTTGTGTGGTATTTTTCAATGTGGAATCTTACAAAGAAAAAAAAAGAGGGGTTTTCAGTCAGCACATTCCAATGCGCAGGTGCACGTTGCTAAGGCTGATTGCAATGAAAAGGAAAATACATACAATGCAACAGCACACTGCTGACCAGATAAAGCACAAAATGCCATAGAGATATGAAGTATTCTGGAGCTAATGCTATGCTTGTTTGGTAAATTAGAGATTCTTGGCAAATATATTTTGTACAAAATTATCTGAGCCGTTCACCAAATCGTCCAGGTGATATCTGTAGAGTGGGAACCTAACACTATTTCCTACCTGTTATGTGCCAACCTTGGCTTCCATATAATCAGGGGGTGTTTAGTTCCACATGCATGCTGGGTCCCTTCTGCCTTTTGCCATTTGTAGTGCTTCAAAGGCCTCCACTAATACAGGGATGCAGGTACCAAGCATGCATGCCGAGTCCACTAGGCTTTATAGTTACACTAGTTAAAATCAGCCTATGGAGCAGCCGGGGCTAGTCAGGAGTGCATGACCAAATGGAGTAGCCACACCTCCAGTACAAACTTACAAAGAAAAAAAAAGAGGGGTTTTCAGTCAGCACATCCCAATGCGCAGGTGCACGTTGCTATGGCTGATTGCAATGAAAAGGAAAATACATACAATGCAACAGCACACTGCTGACCAAATAAAGCACAAAATGCCATAGAGATATGAAGTATTCTGGAGCTAATGCTATGCTTGTTTGGTAAATTAGAGATTCTTGACAAATATATTTTGTACAAAATTATCTGGGCCCGTTCAACAAATCGTCCAGGTGATCTCTGTAGAACGGGAACCTAACACTATTTCCTACCTGTTATGTGCCAACCTTGACTTCCATATAATCAGGGGGTGTTTAGTTCCACATGCATGCTCGGTCCCTTCTGCCTTTTGCCATTTGTAGTGCTTCAAAGGCCTCCACTAATACAGGGATGCAGGTACCAAGCATGCATGCCGAGTCCACTCGCCTTTATAGTTACACTAGTTAAAATCAGCCTATGGAGCAGGCAGGGCTCAGTGTTCCCTCTAAGCCTTGGCACCTGCCGAACGGGGTTGGCTTAGAGTTGGGCAATGCTTAGTCGAAGGTGGGAAATATGAAAATCAAACATGAGATAATCGGTCAAATATCGAATCTAGCGTACTAAATAAGACATTGGCCAGGGTTGAGCATGGCATTTCTGGGGCCCCATATAAATCTATGTATAAATTCTCAACCTAACCTCTTCCCTCCTAACATTACATATATCAATACAGAACATACAGGGTAATACAGTGCCTCATACCTCTTACATCCAGTGATGTCTCCTTTCATGTAGATGTTCTCTTTCCTCATCTTCTCCTCTCAGACCAGACCGCCATTTTCAGCCATTTCTCGTCTCTGCAATTTGACAAAAAAAAATTTAGTTACTACTTTTCCATCATCCGCCCATCTTCTGGACAAATCATCCTACCACCCCCAATACTCTGCCGCTGTGCTCCCCAATACTATACTACAGAAACTAGTACCACACAGATAGTGCCCTTCAATAATTATTGGCACACAGTGTCCTAAAATAACTGCACCCAGCAAAAAGTGTCCCTGACACCAACAGTGTAACCATAATGTCCCCCAAAAATAACTGTGCCAAGCTGATACTGTGCCAGAGTACCCCCCACAGTAATAGTGCTCCTCAAAGTCCCACCAATAGTAATAATTCTCCTACAGTGCCCCTAACATGTCTCCACTGTGCCCCAGAAGTAATAATGTTCCCATAGTGCCCATACTAGTAATCATGTTCCCCATTGACCCCCAGTAGTAATAAAGCTTACCATAATGCTCCCCAGTAGTAATAATTCTCCTTATTATGTGCCAGTGCAAAAAAAAACCCTTTTATTGCACCCAGTTGAGCTAATGTCCTCACAGTGCCCCCATAATGTGCCAGTATAAAATAACCCTATATGGTGCCCCCAGTAAATGCCCCCATAGTGCTCCTCTCCCCCTTCCTCATAGTGCCCCCCATGATGTACCAGTATGAAATGCCCCAGTAGATGCCCTCAGTGTCCCCCATAATTTGCAAGTATAAAATCTTAGTGCCCCCCATAGATGACCCCATAGTACTCCTCTCCCCCTTCCCCATAGTGCCCACCATAATGTGTCCCAGTATAAAATGTCCCTATACAGAGCCCCCCATATAAAATACCCTTCTTTGTGGCCTCAGTAGATGCCCCCATAGTGCCCCCCCAATAATGTGCCAGTAAGAAGTGCCCCCATAGTGCCTCCCAGCAATGTCAGTAAGAAGTGCTCCCCCCATAGATGTCCCCTATAATGTGCCAGTAAGAAGTGCCCCAATAGATGCCCCACCATCATGTGCCAGTAAGAAGTGAACCCCATAGATGACCCCCAATCATGTGCCAGTAAGAAGTGCCCCAAATAGATGCCCCAAAATCATGTGCCAGTAAGAAGTGCCCCCAATCATGTGCCAGTAAGAAGTGCCCCCAATCATGTGCCAGTAAGAAGTAGCCCTAATCATGTGCCAGTAAGAAGTGCCCCCAAAGATGCCCCCTACAGATGTGCCAGTAAGTGCCCCCCATAGATGCCCCCCCCAAACATGTGCCAGTAAGTACCCCATAGATGTCCTCCAAACATGTACCTATAAGTGCCCCCATAGATACCCTCCCAAACTTGTGCTAGTAAGAGGTGCCCCCTATAGATGCCCCAATCATGTGCCAGTAAGTGTCCCCCAATCAGGTGCCTATAAGTGCCCATGGATGCCCCCCAATCATGTGGCAGTAAGTGCCTCCCACAGATGCCCCCCCCCCACAATGGAAGCGCTCATCTCCCGCTGCCCTGCTGCAGGTGAGCGGATGTTAAAAATTTGTGAGCGGGGGCAACATAATAGCTGCGCGGCCGCGCAGCCGCGCAGCTTAGAGGGAACACTGGCGGGGCTAGTCAGGAGTGCAGGACCAAATGGAGTAGCCACACCTCCAATACAAAATTACAAAGAAAAAAAAGAGCCCCCTGATTATATGGAAGCCAAGGTTGGCACATAACAGGTAGGAAATAGTGTTAGGTTCCCGTTCTACAGAGATCACCTGGACGATTTGGTGAACGGGCCCAGATAATTTTGTACAAAATATATTTGCCAAGAATCTCTAATTTACCAAACAAGCATAGCATTAGCTCCAGAATACTTCATATCTCTATGGCATTTTGTGCTTTATCTGGTCAGCAGTGTGCTGTTGCATTGTATGTATTTTCCTTTTCATTGAAATCAGCCATAGCAACGTGCACCTGCACATTGGGATGTGCTGACTGAAAACCCCTCTTTTTTTTATTTGTAAGTTTGTACTGGAGGTGTGGCTACTCCATTTGGTCATGCACTCCTGACTAGCCCCGCCTGCTCGTTAGGCTGATTTTAACTAGTGTAACTATAAAGCCGAATGGACTCGGCATGCTTGCTTGGTACCTGCATCCCTGTATTAGTGGAGGCCTTTGAAGCACTACAAATGGCAAAAGGCAGAAGGGACCCAGCATGCATGTGGAACTAAACACCCCCTGATTATATGGAAGCCAAGGTTGGCACATAACAGGTAGGAAATAGTGTTAGGTTCCCGTTCTACAGATATCACCTGGACGATCTGGTGAACGGGCCCAAATGTGGAATCTTATCTGGGGTTTGTATGAATGTAGGGCTAACTTGGTCTGTGTTAATTTTAGTGCCTGTCAGGATGTCTGGGGTTTGATGCCTAAAGTTTGCCTCAGATACCATCATTTTCTAGTTCTGTAGCCATCTTTTATTTTGGCAGTACAGAAATTGAGGGGGGGGGGTTGGCATTGGGCAGCACAATCGGTATAGTAATGTGGGAACAAAAGGCAGCAGCAGGCACAGTATTGGTGGAAGTTACAGGATGTGCATGTTAAAGCCCCTTCTTTGCTATAAGTGTGGGGATGGACGGCAAAGCAATTATTGAAGGCAGAGGAGTAACATAATCTCCTGGGCCCTAATGCAAAATCTGTAACAGCCTCCATCTACCATATGACATTTATTAATCCTGGTGTACACCCATGGCCAAAGATGTCTGCACATGCTGCTCTGGACCAAATAAAAAGGAAAGGTAAGTGAAGAACTCAAGGAACTGTAGAGATGAATCTCTATTGGAAAGTTGGGTCAATGTGAATTGATTCGGGAGGGGGAAGGGACGCAATTTGCCTTCTCTGCCTAGAATACCAAATTACCTTATCCTGGCCCTGCTGCAAGCACATCGTTGAGGAAAGTATTTACTTTTTTACCGCCATTTAAGGAAAAATAGATTTGTTAGCATGAAATGCAAGGAAATTCGGCTGGTAGTTGGCTCATCCTTTATATATCATCCTATATAAATACTGTGTGTATGTATATATATATATATATATATATTAGAGATGAGCGAATCGATTCGTTGATTAGTTGATTCGTATCGAATCTTGGGACTTTTTAGCTGCAAAGCGAATCCGAATATTAGGTGATTCGCTTAGGATTTGTACGCATTCTCTACGTAGTTTGTCCTATCAATTATACACTATTGCTACGTATAAGTTACTCTATACGCTGTTGCGTACGAATTCAATTAATTTGCTATGCAGACTCCTCCCTGGTAGCTCCACCCCCTTCTCCAGCGCACGAGGAAGACGAGGCAACTCAGGAAATTAAGATGGCCACACAGCGAGGTCCTGACCGGGGAGGCATGGTGTGGGGCACCGACCCCTATGAGGAGAAGGAACCGGAGAAGATCTACGTCTCTCAACATGTTCGGTAGCCTAAGAAGTCGGGTACGGCGGAGGCGGCAAAAGTTACCGCTCCGCTGCGGAAGGACTACTCCCTTCGGCAAAATTCAATGGTCCCCGAGGCTGTCACCCGGAACGCCCTGACCCTCTGGGAATACAAAAAGCTGGTAGAGGAGTGGGTTGTGCAGGTTTTGGAGCACCCATGGTCTGGTGACCCTAAGCTGGAGCACCGAAGGGGTACCGTTATTTGGTTCAGCGTGGAACGGGGAGTAGGTTTTATCGGCAATGAGGAGATGGTGGAAGAATTATACGTAAATAGCCGTTCTGTAAAGCGGCCGTATCTTCCGCCCGTCCGCCACAATCTCCACGCAGGGGATTGCGTGGAGTATACCCCCATGTAGAGCCTCCAAGGCCCATTTGCTACTGGGGTGAAACTCCTTAAGTGACCAGATACTCCTGCAGCGCCCCCGGAAGACTGGACTGAGGAGGCCAAGGCCGCAGAAGAGGCTCGGTGTTCCCATGAGACCAATGATGCGATCTGAGGAGAAATCCCAAGCTCAGCTGGAACCCCTGATACCAGATTTGCCACCACCACCGATCCTTCATGTGGGACAGATGACCACCAACAGTTTTGTGTACCAGCCATCGGTGGTACAATACTAACTGCCATGGCAGGTGCAGGTCGCACAGTCCGCCGCTCGCGGAAGACCGTTACCAAAGCCCTTACAGCCGGAGATTCTGTCACCTTGTATGCCGGCGGGAGGATCTGGCCACTACAAGGTAATGGGCAAGGCCCAATTTGCCACGGCCCTTGCCAGTATGACCGCCCGGTCACTACCAAGACCATCCCTGAGAGGTCGGTGGGGTCTGCTGCCGCAGCCAGTGTCGCTTTCATGAGGCAGGAGCGCCCTCTCATGTCTTTTAGCTCCAGCAGCAGTGAAGAGGACCTGCTGGCCCTTAAGTAAGGATCCTGCAGCTTTTATGGGAGTCACAACGTGGACTTAACTTGAAGGGTGAGCACTAGTAGGCGTGTGTTTTTTTTTTTTTGTTGCCCTGCGTTTGTCCTCACCCAGATGGACATGGATTGTCAGGACTCCCCCCATCAAAAAAAAAGTTTTAACCAAGTTGCGCATATGTGCGCCTCATCCCTTTTTTCCCCCTTTTCAGGTTATTGGGGAGCCCCTTGAAAGAGGGTTTTTTAAGGAACCTTTGCTGCTATTTTTTTACACATTTGGATTACAATTTTACCTATGTGGAATACAAATTGCAACTGAGTTTGGGACTCTGCTCCAGTTCTATGACAAGCGTCAGAAGAAAAGAGACTTAAACGTGTCCGTGAGAAGAATAGGTAGTTGATATTTAAAATGTTTACATTATACATATAATGTATTTGCACTATATTGTTTGCACTAATGTTTTTACCTTTCAGCAACGATTTCAAGTATGTTGCCCATTGTGTGTATATCTTTACAGGTACCGCAATGGGTCCTCATATTCACTTTATAGTATTGTGGATGATTGTACTATGCCCATAGCCGGATAGACAGCACCTTACTTGTTCTACCTCAAATACACATACTGCCTCTGAGGGCGATTTCAGATCTGACCATTTACGCTGGATCTGGCCCGGGGTCCGCAAGGTGTCAAAACGAATGCGCAAGCCTCGGATCACCTGCTGGATCACCTCCTTTTCATGCTGGTTCGGGTGACGTTGTGTGCCATTGTAAATCGTAATCCTGGCAGTCCATCAGCTGGACTATTTATTTCAGCTGTGCAGCAGAGCTAAATGATGAGGATCGTCTGGATGCCATTTTCGAATATTTGCTCTGCCTCTGAGGAGTGCACGCTGCTGCCTCTCGTTGTACGTGCCTGCATATTACGTAATCGCATATAATAGTACGCTGAGGATTCATAAGCTCTTTGTACGCTCATGCGTACGTCTTCTAAGAATTTGCGTACATTTTTTAACTGTACGTTCGTTATTAGTGCGCGATTGTTCGCTAATAGCACATAATAACGTATATTTTGTACGCAAATGCAACCAATCTATTCGTCGAATATACGAATCTTAGGAAAACTTCGGCAAATGTTCGGCGAATAATTTTTTGAATGATTCGATCATCTCTAATATATATATATACTATAGTAAGACAGAGAGAGAGATGACCGAGGAAATCACCTTCAAGGAGTTTGTCTGTTCCCTCCTTGCTTGTGTGCGTTTCCTCAAGGTTCTCAGGTTTCGTCCTACATACTTATGACATACAGTAGTGACAGGGACCTTAGATTGTGAGCTCCACTGGGTACAGCAAACATAATATCTTGTCTATATATGTCTGTAAAGTGTTGCAAAGTATGTCAGCACTATTGAGGTCATTTAGTAGAACTGGCTTAGTTGCCCATAGCAACCAATCAGATTTCACCTTTCATTTCCCAAAGGAGCTGTCAAAAATGAAAGGTGGAATCTAGTTGCTATGGGCAACTAAGCCATTTCTACTTTATACCAGTTTGACAAATGACATCATATATAAGTATAGGCGTGTAGGTGTATGAGTAAAACAAAATAAATAAAAAAAAAGACAGGTATACAGTATATTTAGATACAGATATAAACACACACATACAACCATATAACTAATGTTAGGTAAACTTGTGATTTGCAAGTTCAGCGTTTAGGTTCGGGTTATCTAAGAATTCGGTAATGGATTCCGTTACCACGGTCCATAATGAAATTCTATGATGGCATGCACCATGGAAGCCTATAAGAGGCATTCCGTATTGCAATCCGTCATAATAGAAGTCTATGGCCTCTTATAGGCTTATGTGGTGTATGCCGTCATAGAATTCCTTTATGGTCCATGGTAACGGAATCCGTTACGGAATTCTTAGATAACCCAAACGCCCAACTTGCAAATCGCAAGTTCGCTCAGCACTACATATAACCCTACATTTAGCAACAATGCATTCTTCAGAATATATCATATGTTCCCATTTATACAATATTATTACTGAGTCAGAAAATTCATTTAGAGTAGAATAATGGGTGATTATAGGTTAATTTATGCATTGAGTGCTAAAATTCATTTCCTCTGTTCACGTGCTGCTCAGCTACTTTTCTCTGTGCACATCAAAATTATGATTTAGCTGATAAAGAAAAATGACTTTATAAGCATCTATTGACAAAATTCATCTTCATTTATAAGAAGATGTAAGCAGCAAAGATTTCTTATGCACATTTCTAACATGTTTTAGAGATGAAATAAAATGAATACATAACCATTTAGCTATCTTCCAGGTGAAAAAACTGCTAATGTTAACATGAAGATTTATTCAATCTTACAAAAGTGGTGGCATAACTAAATGGAATACATCTGCCCCCAGGCCTTAGGGTCTAATGGGGCTTAAGGGAAATATGTCACCAAAATGTTATCTGCCAGTTAAAATCAGATAGTAGCACATATCCTTTTTCTGATCTTTTTATTTTCTGATTACAGTTTTATTTATTCTGTTTTCTGAACATGATTATGGGGGCGGCCATCTTGTCAGAGCTGTTCTTAACAGCATTTAGAAAGCATTACGAAATTTGCTTTACGGCAGCCCCATGGGCCATAGACACATTGGACAGGAGGAGACCTCATTGACTTCTATAACAGAGATTTCTAGGCATGTTTTGTGACCTGTGTTATTGTACAAGGAAAAAGTTTTGCCTATTATTAAGCTTAGTGGCCAGTGAAGGATTTTATGTTTGTTTGTTTTTTTTTATTTAGATATTTAATCAAAAATTAGAAATATGAAGCGTATACGTGGTCCACTAATATAGTATTATTTAACTGCCTGTAAAGATCACGTTAAAACCAAACTTTATTGGAAACTTAATAAAATAGTGGTAAACTCCCACTCAAATGTAACTATTCAGGCTTGGCAATAATAAAGTGCAGGGGAACAAAGTAACTAATATCAGATCCCCAAAGCCACTCTGTTGCCACTGAAATAAATATAAGAAATGGCTTAGGTATACCTATTTCATGCAGAATTGGTTTGTCAAAAAAGGTATATATGACAAACCTCTCTCCTATATATCGGGGACCAAGAACAGAGGATAGCTGCTTCAGAGAGTATATGGCTAAACTCTTTTCAAATAATCCTGACGACCCCTATAGGAGAATAATCGCTACCTATAACGTGCTGTTATGTCCGCAGCCCAACGCGTTTCTACTGTTGTATACAGCTATTCATCAGGGGCCAAAACTTAATGGCACAGTACTATCGGGCGCTAAAACAAAACAAAAAAACTTTATTATAAATATTGGATAAAATAGGGTAGATACATGCGCCCTTCTTCAAAAAGGGTCTTATAGCAAATAGGCCCCAGCCTGATGTGGAGGTCTCCCTGCACACCACTAGTTGCTAAAAAATGGCCAAAATATAGTCAGTATCCCGTCTACCGAACTTGCTCTGTTGGAAAGCAGGACCTCTCACTACCTGCCTCCTATCCGGTTGACTAATAGTGCCTGTATAAATATGGCTTACTTCACTCACAAAATATCACTCAACGCGTTTCTGGGTGATCTAATAACACCCTCATCAGGAGCAATAGAGCAAAATTAGTACTGCCAATTGTTAATAACAGACAAACAAACATATAAGGACGGCGCACGCCACCTCTCTCTGTGGCGGCACCTCCGGCACTAGTTCGGCCGTGACACGGCCGGCGAGATACCTAGTATAAGAGGGTAATTCTCCACCCCTCTTACCCGCCCACAACCAATCAGCTGCTCGTCCAGCCTCCGACAGTGCAATAGTCTGCACGCATGCAATAATCTGCAGACGAGCGCTGACTTAATGTTTGGCTGCAGGAAATCATCATGTGCTCTCACCACATGAACACCCCTCTTACCCGCCCACAGTCAATCAGCTGCTCCTGCAACCTCCAACAGTGCAATAATCTGCACTCGTGCAATAGTCTGCAGACGAGCGCTGACTTAATGTTTGGCTGCAGGAAATCAACATGTGCTCTCACCACATGAACACATATTTGTGGGACCAATCGGCGGCCTTTGAAATTGTCATAAACATTACAACATGAAGGCAATAACATTACAATCCTATGGCTTGAACATGCGACTCTAGATAGTTTATAGTCGCCACAAAATGTCATAAACTACCTAAACTTAACCTAATAGCCCACTCTAACTATACCAAGTGATGACAAAGGATCAAAAAGTCACAGACACAGTTATTATAATCTGGCCAGCATAAGGCCTCCTGTCAGTGCAACCTGACACACAAATACAGAACAATCAAAATGTACGGAAACCTATATCAGAAAATACCTCGATATGACAGGCTGATATGGATCAGCACCAGAGGGTAGGGGGGAGGGGGAGGGGGACCCTGCCCTTCGTCACCTCTTAAATTCCTCCGCTCAAATGAAACAAATAAATGAAATGTGATCATTCAGCCCATCAGGGCGCAATGTTCCCAATCTAAATGTCCACTGCGACTCTTTCTGTAGAAGTCGTCTATCCAAATCCCCACCTCTCGGGGATGGCTTAATGACTTCAATGCCCTGGAACTGGAATGTGGTACCATCCGATGCATGAAATTCAGACATCAGAGACCGCCTTGTACACAGCTTTCATCAACCAATGCCGCGACCTTCTAATTGGTTGTCCAATCCACTTAAAGGGACCTTTAAATGTGGCAATTGTATTGCGTGCAATTCCATTAAGAAAGGCAGTAGTTTCACGAGCGCCACTACTGGCAGGTCATATGATATTAGAACGTTCATTAACTGCAAGACAATGGCACTAGTGTATTTGGCTACATGTACATGTGGCATTCAGTATGTGGGTAAGACCATTCGTGAATTTAGAAGGAGGATTGGGGAGCACCTAGGGGACATCCGGAAAGGTGCGGATACCCCAATCGCTCGCCACATAAATGAATTTCATGCATCGGATGGTACCACATTCCAGTTCCAGGGCATTGAAGTCATTAAGCCATCCCCGAGAGGTGGGGATTTGGATAGACGACTTCTACAGAAAGAGTCGCAGTGGACATTTAGATTGGGAAACATTGCGCCCTGATGGGCTGAATGATCACATTTCATTTATTTGTTTCATTTGAGCGGAGGAATTTAAGAGGTGACGAAGGGCAGGGTCCCCCTCCCCCTCCCCCCTACCCTCTGGTGCTGATCCATATCAGCCTGTCATATCGAGGTATTTTCTGATATAGGTTTCCGTACATTTTGATTGTTCTGTATTTGTGTGTCAGGTTGCACTGACAGGAGGCCTTATGCTGGCCAGATTATAATAACTGTGTCTGTGACTTTTTGATCCTTTGTCATCACTTGGTATAGTTAGAGTGGGCTATTAGGTTAAGTTTAGGTAGTTTATGACATTTTGTGGCGACTATAAACTATCTAGAGTCGCATGTTCAAGCCATAGGATTGTAATGTTATTGCCTTCATGTTGTAATGTTTATGACAATTTCAAAGGCCGCCGATTGGTCCCACAAATATGTGTTCATGTGGTGAGAGCACATGTTGATTTCCTGCAGCCAAACATTAAGTCAGCGCTCGTCTGCAGACTATTGCACGAGTGCAGATTATTGCACTGTTGGAGGTTGGAGGAGCAGCTGATTGACTGTGGGCGGGTAAGAGGGGTGTTCATGTGGTGAGAGCACATGATGATTTCCTGCAGCCAAACATTAAGTCAGCACTCGTCTGCAGATTATTGCATGCGTGCAGACTATTGCACTGTCGGAGGCTGGACGAGCAGCTGATTGGTTGTGGGCGGGTAAGAGGGGTGGAGAATTACCCTCTTATACTAGGTATCTCGCCGGCCGTGTCACGGCCGAACTAGTGCCGGAGGTGCCGCCACAGAGAGAGGTGGCGTGCGCCGTCCTTATATGTTTGTTTGTCTGTTATTAACAATTGGCAGTACTAATTTTGCTCTATTGCTCCTGATGAGGGTGTTATTAGATCACCCAGAAACGCGTTGAGTGATATTTTGTGAGTGAAGTAAGCCATATTTATACAGGCACTATTAGTCAACCGGATAGGAGGCAGGTAGTGAGAGGTCCTGCTTTCCAACAGAGCAAGTTCGGTAGACGGGATACTGACTATATTTTGGCCATTTTTTAGCAACTAGTGGTGTGCAGGGAGACCTCCACATCAGGCTGGGGCCTATTTGCTATAAGACCCTTTTTGAAGAAGGGCGCATGTATCTACCCTATTTTATCCAATATTTATAATAAAGTTTTTTTGTTTTGTTTTAGCGCCCGATAGTACTGTGAGATTTTGTTTATTTGAGGACGCCTACCTTCTAATAATTATAATTATCTGTGAGCCAAAACTTAATGGACAGACAATAACAAACAAACAAACACACAATAGCGCTGCACGCCGCTGATATCGGGCAGGCAGCATGCGGCGCTAGAATGGCCGTAACACGGCCGCTTCCCGCCGCTACATTTGAAGACCTAAGCCACACCCCCTTAGGGATACTGCCAATCAGATGAGCGTATGCTCCTCCAATGGAGCAGAGAGAGCGGGGGACACTTCTCTTACAGTAACGCTCCCAGACATAACGATTGGTCTCCCCTATTAGTATACTATGCGTTCGCAATTGGCGGTAAGTATTTACAGGAGATATAAGATGTAGAAGAATAAATAAAGGGGGTGATATGAGAACAAAGAGTGTCACCAAATTATCGTGGACGGCACTCTCCTATATTTACCTCCTCTGGCATAACAGTGCTGGATATAAGACGATATCACAGCTACCATCATTCAGGGAACGCCAGTCCACAATACTACAAAGGATGGATATCATAACACGCAGAGATAATAAAGTACAACAAGATACACATGTATCCCTATACAATCCAGGATACGGACCACATGTAATTAGCTCATCTCAGGCAACTGAAAGGTACATTGTATCCGTAATGAGGACAGAGTCATATATAATAGAGTGGTATACCATATTCAGTAGTACACCAATCCCATCATTCTATTCTATAAAACATGTGTATGATATATAGTCATTTAAGCCACTGGGTTTCAATGTATTCAATGTAAATGTCCATTGTGTCTCCTTTCTTAGTAAAAGGGCATCCACATTGCCCCCTCTTGCTGGCATTTTCATATGTTACATCCCTTGGAACTTGATGCAGTCCAGCTTGTTAGGGTGACATTCTGCAATATGTCGGGCAATGGGCGTATCGTTATTCTTACTAATATCTAGAATATGTTCACCAATATGCCTCCTAAACTCACGACGAGTCTTCCCCACATATTGCTTTTTGCAAATGCATGTAGCCACATACACAACCCCTATCGTTCTACAGTTTATGAACGATCTGATCCCATAACTGCATCCAGTGACCATACTTGTCACTGTGTCCCCTTTTTGGATGGCTTTACACGCCACACATCCCCTACATGGAAAAGTGCCGTTAGGTCTATTTGGGAGCCAAGTCTCTCTTGCCGGGGTATTAAAGGCACTATGAACCAGCTTATCCCTTATCCCCACTGGATGCAGTTGTGGGATCAGATTGTTCATAAACTGTAGAATGATAGGGGTTGTGTATGTGGCTACATGCATTTGCAAAAAGCAATATGTGGGGAAGACTCGTCGTGAGTTTAGGAGGCATATTGGTGAACATCTTGTAGATATTAGTAAGAATAACGACACGCCTATTGCCCGACATATTGCAGAATGTCACCCTAACAAGCTGGACTGCATCAAGTTCCAAGGGATGGAACATGTGAAAATGTCAGCAAGAGGGGGCAATGTGGATGCCCTTTTACTAAGAAAGGAGACACAATGGACATTTACATTGAATACATTGAAACCCAGTGGCTTAAATGACTATATATCATACACATGTTTTATAGAATAGAATGATGGGATTGGTGTACTACTGAATATGTTATACCACTTTATTAGATATGACTCTGTCCTCATTACGGATACAATGTACCTTTCAGTTGCCTGAGATGAGCTAATTACATGTGGTCCGTATCCTGGATTGTATAGGGATACATGTGTATTTTGTTGTACTTTATTATCTCTGTGTGTTATGATATCCATCCTTTGTAGTATTGTGGACTGGCGTTCCCTGAATGATGGTAGCTGTGATATCGTCTTATATCCAGCACTGTTATGCCAGAGGAGGTAAACATAGGAGAGCGCCGTCCACGATAAATTTGGTGACACTCTTTGTTCTGATATCACCTCCTTTATTTATTCTTCTACATCTTATATCTCCTGTAAATACTTACCGCTAGAGATGAGCGAGCACTAAAATGCTCGGGTGCTCGTTATTCGAGTCAAACTTTTCCCGATGCTCGGGTGCTCGTTTCGAATAACGAACCCCATTGAAGTCAATGGGAGACTCGAGCATTTTTGCGGGGGACCAAGGCTCTGCCTAGGGAAGGCTGGGTGAAAACCTGGAAACATCAGAAAATGATGGAAACACCACGGAAATGGACAGGAAACAGCAGGGGCAGCATGCATGGATGCCTCTGAGGCTACCTAATCCCACCATTACCCCAAATTCTCAGGCAACAGCCTGGTGGTTACCCTCATGGCAATTGTGCTCACCCAGACCAAGAAAGGCGAGGCAAATACCCATCACATGTTAGGGAAGCACCCAACTAGGTGCAACGAAGGTCCATCACTGCCTGCAGGTGACACCACTGCTCATGCTGGCACTGCAGCTGAAATCAAGTTTAGTATCTGTTCTTATCAGTTGCTGTGCCTGCTGGTGGTATAGTGGTGAGCATAGCTACTTCCCAAGCAGTTGATCTGGGTTTGATTCCCGTCTATTGCAGGAGGCAATTCAGAATCAGTACAATATCTAATACGTCCCCCTACCCGGGAAAATTGTTTGGAGAGAGGGCATGTAGGTGGGGGGGAAGGAGGTTTCGCTGGAAGAGCCAGAGGAGTGCCCCCTGGGCTAGCGTGTGTGGTGGTGACAACAGCTGGATGGATTTGGGAAAACTGTTGCTTTAACCCGTATGGTATGAATTCTTCTCAGTTTAATACCGTATACGTCCCCTATATTTAATGGATTTTTCGAACACGGAAAACGGAAAAAGAGCTTGCTCTGGCCAGGGGAGTGTCTTTCCCACTGCAGCTAAGGGGACGTGTCCATGCTCTGCCTATCACAGGTCAGGAGGCAGATAAAAGAAGAACAAAAACAAACATGAGTACAACTTCGGATACGTCCCCTATCCGGCTAAATTGTTTGTAGAGTGGGCCTGTAGGTGGGGGGGGGGTAGGGTGGGGCAAGGAGGTTTCGCTGGAAGAGCCAGAGGAGTGCCCCCTGGGCTAGCGTGTGTGGTGGTGACAACAGCCGGAATGCAATTGGAAATACTCTAGCATCAGCCGGTGCAGTATCGATTCTTCTTAGTTTAATACCGTATACGTCCCCTATCTTGGGACCCTATATTTAATGGATATTTCGAACACGGAAAACGGAAAAAGAGCTTGCTCTGGCCAGGGGAGTGTCTTTCCCACTGCAGCTAAGGGGACGTGTCCATGCTCTGCCTATCACAGGTCAGGAGGCAGATAAAAGAAGAACAAAAACAAAGATGAGTACAACTTCGGATACGTCCCCTATCCGGCTAAATTTTTGTAGAGTGGGCCTGTAGGTGGGGGGGCAGGGTGGGGCAAGGAGGTTTCGCTGGAAGAGCCAGAGGAGTGCCCCCTGGGCTAGCGTGTGTGGTGGTGACAACAGCCGGATGGAGTTAGAATGAAGACGCAGGACCCCAACTTAAAAATTTAGCATCAACCGGTACAGTCGTAAATTATGAGCTAGATCAAGTGTGGCATTACTTTTAAATGGATATTGCATGTGGTCACGTACTCCCTGGAACCCCATAGTCACCCCTTCCCTGATGTGCTAGCCCAGAACATTCTCTGCCCCAATTCGCAAGACCTGTTGCTGTTTCCGTGTGCTGACAGTGTGGATTTACCAGTGTTGTCTGAGGAGGTGGTGGACAATGGCGAGACACAGGTGTCGGGGGGTGAGGTAGTTGTATGGGAAGCAAGTTACAGTGGGGACTCCTTGGGGGGGACTTTCTCATGATGGGACAGATTCAACTTGGGTGGATCAGGCACATTAACAGATGATTTTTTTGGGGGGTTTATTTAACTTTTATTTAGCAAAAATAACCACAGAGATATTTATTCGTTATCTTCTCTGCGCAGTCTGGCGTTGGGGTTCCTCACTTTGATGGCGAGCTGTGCCGCTCTCTCCACAATGGTCTGTAGCTTCTTAGATGGAGACTTTGTCAGCGATTTCAGTACAGAAGGACTTGTTGCTCATCCACAGAACCTCGTCCTCCTTGACATTGTGGACAAGGAATTTGCGGGTGGACCAGGAATTTGCGGAACCCTGTGAGCAGCATGTGTTTGGTCTTCTACTTGCTACCGTATCCAATGTTTGGCAATACAGATTCGCAAGTAATATTATTTTTCACACCTATCCCAAATATAAAAATGCATGCAGTATGCGCAAATAAAACTTGGAACTGGAATTGGAGAGAGGGCCTATAGGTGGGGGGGGGGGCAGGCTGGGGGGAAGGAGGTTTCGCTGGAAGAGCCAGAGGAGTGCCCCCTGGGGCTAGCGTGTGTGGTGGTGACAACAGCCGGATGGAGTTAGAATGACGACGCAGGACCCCAACTTAAAAATTTAGCATCAACCGGTACAATTGTCAATTATGAGCTCGATCAAGTGCCGCATGACTTTTAAATGGATATTGCATGTGGTCACGTACTCCCTGGAACCCCATAGTCACCCCTTCCCTGATGTGCTAGCCCAGAACATTCTCTGCCCCAATTCGCAAAACCTTTTGCTGTTTCCGTGTGCTGACAGTGTGGATTTACCAGTGTTGTCTGAGGAGGTGGTGGACAATGGCGAGACACAGGTGTCGGGGGGTGAGGTAGTTGTATGGGAAGCAAGTTACAGTGGGGACTCCTTGGGGGGGACTTTCTCAATGGGACAGATTTAACTTGGGTGGATCAGGCACATTAACAGATGAATTTTTTGGGGGGTTTATTTAACTTTTATTTAGCAAAAATAACCACAGAGATATTTATTCGTTATCTTCTCTGCGCAGTCTGGCGTTGGGGTTCCTCACTTTGATGGCGAGCTGTGCCGCTCTCTCCACAATGGTCTGTAGCTTCTTAGATGGAGACTTTGTCAGCGATTTCAGTACAGAAGGACTTGTTGCTCATCCACAGAACCTCTACCTCCTTGACATTGTTGACAAGGAATTTGCGGGTGGACCAGGAATTTGCGGAACCCTGTGAGCAGCATGTGTTTGGTATTTTACTTGTTACCGTATCCAATGTTGGGCAATATAGATTCGCAAGTAATATTATTTTTCACACCTATCCCAAAAATAAAAATGTATGCAGTATGCGCAAATAAAACTTGGAACTGGAATTGGAGAGAGGGCCTGTAGGTGGGGGGGCAGGCTGGGGGGAAGGAGGTTGAGCTGGAAGAGCCAGGGGAGTGCCCCCTGGGCTAGCGTGTGTGGTGGTGACAACAGCCGGATGTATTTAGAATGACGACGCAGGACCCCAACTTAAAAATTTAGCATCAACCGGTACAGTCGTAAATTATGAGATTGATCAAGTGTGGCATGACTTTTTAGATGGAGATTGCATGTGGTCACGTACTCCCTGGAACCCCATAGTCACCCCTTCTCTGATGTGCTAGCCCAGAACATTCTCTGCCCCAATTCGCAAGACCTGTTGCTGTTTCCGTGTGCTGACAGTGTGGATTTACCAGTGTTGTCTGAGGAGGTGGTGGACAATGGCGAGACACAGGTGTCGGGGAGTGAGGTAGTTGTATGGGAAGCAAGTTACAGAGGGGACTCCTTGGGGGGACTTTCTCATGATGGGACAGATTCAACTTGGGTGGATCAGGCACATTAACAGATGAATTTTTTGGGGGGTTTATTTAACTTTTATTTAGCAAAAATAACCACAGAGATATTTATTTGTTATCTTCTCTGCGCAGTCTGGCGTTGGGGTTCCTCACTTTGATGGCGAGCTGTGCCGCTCTCTCCACAATGTTCTGTGTGTTCTTAGATGGAGACTTTGTCTGCGATTTCAGTACAGAAGGACTTGTTTCTCATCCACAGAACCTCGTCCTCCTTGACATTGTGGACAAGGAATTTGCTGAACCCTGTGAGCAGCATGTGTTTGGTCTTCTACTTGCTACCGTATCCAATGTTGGGCAATATAGATTTGCAAGTAATATTATTTTTCACACCAATCCCAAAAATAAAAATGTATGCAGTATGCGCAAATAAAACTTGGAACTGGAATTGGAGAGAGGGCCTGTAGGTGGACCTCCGGAAAAATTGTTTGCATAGAGGGCCTGTAGGGGGCCCTCCGGAAAAATTGTTTGAAGAGAGGGCTTGTAGGTGGACCTCTGGAAAAATTGTTTGAATAGAGGGCCTGTAGGTGGATCTCTGGAAAAATTGTTTGAATAGAGGGCCTGTAGGGGGCCCTCCTGAAAAATATTTTGAATAGAGGGCCTGTAGGGGGCCCTCCTGAAAAATTGTTTGAAGAGAGGGCCTGTAGGTGGACCTCTGGAAAAATTGTTTGAATAAGAAGGGCCTGTAGGGTGGACCTCTGGTAAAAATTGTTTGAATATGAAGGCCTGTAGGTGGACCCTCTGGAAAAATTGTTTGGAATAGAGGTCCTGGTATGGTGGACCTCTGGGAAAAATTGTTTGAATAGAGGGCCTGTAGGGGCCCTC